>JAOTON010000337.1:1745000-1887500 GCA_034440635.1 Lepas anatifera
TGTTAATGCGGGCTTATATTCTTGACTAAAAGCCAAGCATAAATCCAGCATAACGTATCCCAACCCTAAATATATCACGAACCATATATTACACTTAAGCACCCACTTGGTGTGGTCCGATCCCCTTACAGCTTGGCAGAAGCTATCTTCTTAGTCACAACTCTACTTAAAAGTCTCAACAGTTACATTATCATCATATCCAAGAATCCAATTCATCCTACACCTGCGTCATCAGCCCGCCAATCTGCAGGCTGAGCTCAGGTCACTCGCACGCGCCCCGCCTGCTGGCAGCACCACCCCGCGGCCAGCTGACTGTGCGCCGACTGCTGCGCGGCCAGCTGACTGCCCCGCCGCCACCACTGACCAGTGTGCCGCAGATGCCGATCTTGTGGACGTAGTCCGACTCTGGCGGCACGAAGGCCTTGCGGCGTTCCTCCAGCTCCTGAGAGGGGATCAGGCCGGCCGGCGCGTTCACGCCGACACGCTGCGCCTGCCACCAGTTGGGATCTGACCGGTCCATCACCTGCCAGGGGACGACAGCGGGTCAGAGGTGGAGTCACTGAACCTGCCGGAGTGGAGGCCGTCAGAGTGGGAGTCACTGAACCTGCCGGAGTGGAGGAGGGTCAAAGGGGTTACTGAACCTGCGGAGGGGCGGCGGCGGGTCAGAGGGGGTTACTGAAGCAGAGGCGGTTCAGAGGCAGGTCAGAAAGGGAGTCACTGAACCTGCCGGCCCAGTACTACCGATCACTGCCGCTTTAGGGCGCCTCGCTTCATCGTCGGAAACGTGAGACGCCCTGTGGTAGGGTGGATTGACAGAGAGAAAAGCCCACTTCAGCTGTGAGATAGAAAGTGTGGTCTGTGGAGCCACAGATAAACTGGACTTCTCGCAGTCACCAACACACTGCATGGAACACAATACGGAAGGCGGGACCGCCAGAGGCACACGGCTCTTGAAGTGCCCCGCAGGAGTCTCTAACCTCGATATATCTATAATATATGATATATGATATATATATATATATATATATATATAATAACTTATATATATATATATATATATATATATATATATATATATATATATATATATATATATATATATATATATATATATATATATATATTTATTTATTTATTTGCTTTCTCAGAGCTACCCACGTTGTCGTGGGTACATCTCCGTTTACACTTAACTCAGTGACACTGATCATGGTTTAACATCGATTGTGCTGAATATGGATGACAGATTATTGTTATAATTATTGAATGAAAAGTCATGTATTTTACTGATAATGGATTGACGCAGTAACACAGTTCGTATCGTATCTATATGAAGCAAAGTGCAAGCTTATCATAGAAACGAGGAATCCACCACCAAACAATACACTTTACTGAGCAGTGCAGGGGCGCCGTCGAGGAACTTGCAGAATGCCAAACACGTTAACAATTCCAAATCACACAGATAGCGCCACGATGCAGGTGTAACTGGTGCGACCGGGGGCTATAAAGCAGCACTCCGGTATGCGACTTTGTCCACTGATACCGCTGCTGCAGCGGCCGCTTCCACGGCGCTGGACAAAGCAGCGCCCGGCACCAGACCCATTGACATTTCGGCCGCGAGGAAGGGTGGCACTTAACCCGGCCCGCCGGCGGTCTCCAGAAAACTTCGCCCGCAGGACATAATGGATCACGCGCTCACACTGAAGTAGGTCGAAGGGATTTAATGCCGATTCTGGGAAGGGATCGATGGTAGACGGTGAAAGTGCCTCCGCCGGAGGTGGCAGCTGGACAGCTGGCACAGCGCGTCGCAGCACTAACCTTTCTGGCCAGTCATCCTCCTCGCCCCGCCTTCCATTTCATTTTTGTGGCACGTTTGTAAGGTCACAATTCGGGGCGGGTTCCTACACTGCATGACCAAAATTGCGCTGCAAAGTTCTACGTCGCTTAATACGCCACTCATAAAAGGTAGTAAAAAGAAGAGATTTCTGCAGTAAGAGTTGGGTTCAGGCTTTATTCCGCCCCATATGTAAAAACACAGAGCGAGGGTTGAAGCACCCAGTCCACACCAGGCGGAGCTGACCCCCGCCAGACGGCCGAGTGGCCTCGGGAGGTCACCACGAGCCGGCGGCTTGGTGGCACAAGGCCATTCAGCCGTCTCATCTTAGGCCAGGTTCTACAGAGGGGCATTCTGAGGGCATGTGATAGGGCGCCTGACGCTTGAGATGGTGCGACGACCATTTAAGCAGGACCGCACCCGAGATCTGATTGAGATCTGCAGTCGGGAGATCTCTCTACATGTGCCGCACTAACCAGATATGTCAGGCTAAGAAATCAGCGAGGCCAATGCAGGCAGCGTAAGCTTCCAGGCCGTAGTTAAGATAATCACCCTCATATACCTGAGCAGCACGAGACTGTGCTTTTAAGGCATGGAGACTAATCTTCCTCGTCAATCTTTGAACCCACCAGGAGTCCGGACACAACTACTCGTCAAGAGTATCAACCCTGGAAACTAGGACCCCTAACACCAAGCCCGGGGGAAGAGCGCAGATGTTGCCTCCTCCAGAGACGCGGTCCAAACACCGGAGGGGCTTCCGAGTACCGCTAGAGGTTACCGAGCCCTCCCCCTCACCCCTGGCGCCACCACATCCGTACTCAGCCATCCTCATCACGTCGAAAAACAGCTGCTTGTAAGACAGCGGAATCACAGCAGCGGAGCAATGAAGATCCCTCGGCAATTCTGAGCCATATTGTCTCGGGGCATGCTGGTCTCTTAGGAAAACAAGTAGCGCCAAATGTGATCGGGCATTCACCCGCGCACCGCTTACGGACCTGTGCCGGAAAAAACAAAACATGAAAAGCAGGCCTCCATCTCAGCCTCTCAGTCCAGGAGTAGTTTCACCACGACCGTGGTAAACACTACAGCTTGAAAACGACGAGAGCAATGCTTGGAAGTGCGAGGAAAATATCACAACGTAATTCATTCCACCATGCAGAACAAACAAACAAACTCCAGAAATGGAGCAAAGCGAGAACCCTTCACAAATCACAAGAGGGAGAATATTCATATTTTTATGACATAGCTTCTATTAATTATAATTCACTGTTTGAACAATATCAGAAAAATAATAACAGCTCTTGAAAGACAAAAATATGCAATATAAGTACTTACGAACACCTGGTCTCTGATTGCTTACAGACTATTTGAACGACACTGGAAAGCTTTAAGTGCAACACATATATTGCGGGAGTAGAAAATGCATACATTGTCATACAGCCAGGTTCCAATAGCAGCTTTGACTGGGTCTGTGTAGCTATATTATCCGTTAACGTTGGGAACGCACCAGCTTAACCACGATACCCAAAGATATCTATACAATGTGTGCAAATGTTACACTTCACATGACTGTTCTGGAGAACGATAAGGTGTCGGACCCAACGCACTCCATACCTTGAGGATGTCACCATACTCGAATCCCAGGCCGACTTCAGGGCAGGGCAGCAGCTTGTCCTCCATGGGGTTGTAGGAGAACATGGCACGCACGTAGCACTGAAACACAACCAGACCGGCTGGTGGGGATCCCGCAGGACACAAGCATCACGCCCGGTCAGCGTGAGAGCACTGGCTAGTGGGACCCGAGAGCGACCTGAACAATAGTGGGGCTAACGTACCGCGTGCTAGGGCGCACACGCAGATGATATCTTGCTCGGTATTCTGTGTCTACACACAAGCGCCACCTGTTCTAATGCTCACAAAAAGGCCCGCACGGTTGGTACGGTTAGCGGCCAAAAACAGCGCAACCATATCTTGGCGAAAGTCCTGACACGAGGCACACTCCAATACTGAGAAAATGGCACGGTGGGACACGAACTCCCCCCTGCTACATCGGCCTCACACGAATCCCTCTGCTACATTGGTCTGATACAAGCCCCCCCCCCTGATCTGCCGTGCATAGGTGAAACCGCGTATGTCCCATACGTTTTGCATGGGACGTGGTTTCACCTTTGCACGGCAGTGCTACATCAGCCTGACTCGAAATCCCCCTGCTACTTCGGCCTGACACGAACTCCCCTGCTACATCGGCCTGACACGAACTCCCTCTGCTACCTCTGACATGAACCCCCGTTACATCGGTCTGACACGAACCCCTGCTACATCGATCTAACATGAACTCCCCATCCTACATGTCCCTTTGAACGGCAGTGCGCATCGGTCTGACATTGACTCCCCTGCTACCTCTGTCTGACATGAACTCCCCGTTACATCGGTCTGTCACGAACCCCCTGCTACATCGGTCCGACGGTCATACGTGGCTTCACCTTTGAACGGCAGTGCTGCATCGGTCTGACACTGACTCCCCTGCTACATCGGTCTGACACTGACTCCCTGTTACATCGGTCTGACACTGACTCCCCTCTGCTACCTGTCTGACATGAACTCCTCCGTTACATCGGTCTGACACGAACCCCCTGCTACATCGGTCCGACGGTCATACGTGGCTTCACCTTTGAACGGCAGTGCTGCATCGGTCTGACACTGACTCCCCATGTTACATCGGTCTGACACTGACTCCCCATGTTACATCGGTCTGACACCGACTCCCCTTGCTACCTCTGTCGACATGAACTCCTCGTTACATCTGTCTGCCACGAACCTCCTGCTACATCGGTCCGACGGTCATACGTGGCTTCACCTTTGAACGGCAGTGCTGCATCGGTCTGACACTGACTCCCCTGCTACATCGGTCTGATACTGTCTCCCCTGTTACATCAGTCTGACACTGACTACCCCTGTTACATCGGTCTTACTGACTTCCCATGTTACATCGGTCTGCCACTGACTCCCCTGTTACATCGGTCTGACACTGACTCCCATGTTACATCAGTCTGACACTGACTCCTGCTACATAGGTCTGACACAGACTCTCTTTGTTACATCAGTCTGACACTGACTCCCCATGTTACATCAGTCTGACACTGACTCCCTGCTACATCGGTCTGACACTGACTCCCCTGGTACATCAGTCTGACACTGACTCCCTGCTACATAGGTCTGCAGACTCTCTTTGTTACATCAGTCTGACACTGACTCCCCATGTTACATCAGTCTGACACTGACTCCCCCTGTTACATCGGTCTGACACTGACTCCCCCTGCTACATCCGTCTGACACTGACTCCCCTGCTACATCGGTCTGACACTGACTCCCCTGCTACATCGGTCTGACACCGACTCCCCTGCTACATCCGTCTGACACTGACTTCCCCTGTTACATCGGTCTGACACGAAAGTGATCCAAAGCAGGCCGGCGCAAATTACTGTATGTGAGACGAAAGCTGCCCGATCAGAGGATTATGTGGACAGAGCACACAACAACCACGCGCGCTCCCACGCTGGCAGTGAACTGTTCAAACGGAGCGGTACAGCCTCCGGCGGCGCTGAACAGAGCTCCAGCAGATTTGGCTAGATGACAAATGGATGCAGTTGATGATGGGCGTCAAGTTCAGATTTGTAGACATTAAAATCCTAATATGATGAGGCTCCGTATCCTTATAATGATGAATCCTTAAATCTTCTATTCTATATCCTATATCCTTAAATCCTAAATCCTTACATATGATGAAAATCCTTATGAAGAGGCAAACCTTATTGTGCCAAGATTAGATTCGTCTCAAAAACCCACTGTGAGCAAAAAAAAAATTGACCAAAAGGTTATACAAAAACAGGTAACTTCAGTGTACTGAAATCAACTATTTCGCTGTTTATTGCACTCTGTTGTGGCAAAGTTGTGTGCACTCTATTGTAGCACAGTGCAAAACGGTGTGATTCCTAAAAGAAAAAGGCGCTCCACTTCCCAATCCAACATTGCAGTTATTCTTAAGTTTTACTGCCCATAGGCCATCACCTACTGTTTTAAGTCTTCAGGCATAGTAAGGCAAAATGTTAAGAAACACCACACAAATCAAGCGTAAAAAATCACTTAAACTGAGCCTATTCACTACGTGGGGAACCGTGTGCTGAAAAACACGAAACTGACTTTCTGTCTGATTTATCCATGAAAGTACGATTCAGCAGCGTTGCACACATATAGCGGCGATAAAAAATTTCCTTCAAATGTCAAGGTTAGCTGCAAAAAATCTATAGTTATCTGTCCAGCGCAGTGAGATCCCTTCACCCCCCCTCCCCGTTTTCGACACTTTACTGTGCGGCAACAATGAATTGACCAGCGTCCACAATAATTTACTTGCTTTCCACGCGAAAATATAGCAAAATCCGCTAAACCCAGCCTCGGCAGTCATTGCGGCGTTATTGGCCTTCAAAGGCAACGGGTTTTGTTCCCTCGGACAGTTCCCGGCGGCCTACCTGAGGAACCTGCGGCTTCAGCGGCGCGCCCGGCACCACCTTCAGAGTGACGCTGAGGGAGGAGCCGATCATCTGCTGCAGCTCCTCAGGGGTGTACGCCTGCACAAACACACAAACACACAATCATATCAGCCCTCGGGGGTGAACGCCTGCACCAACACAGTCATGTCAGCTCCTCAGGGGTGTACACCTGCCCACAGACACGGCCATATTAACTCCTCAGGTGTGTACGCCTGCACACACAAAGACAAATCAGCTCCTCAGTGGTGTACGCCTGTACAGACACGCGTTCATATCAGCTCCTCAGGGGTGCACGCCTGTCATGTCAGCTCCTCAGGGATGTACGCTTGCACGCAATAATTCATATAAGCTCCGCAGAGGATTTTTGGCCTGCATTTTTGGCAGGTCAAAAATCCTCTGGATTTTTTTGCCTAAAAAACTTTGGGGATTTTTCTGGCCTGGATTTTGCCTGCACACACATTCATATCAGATCCTTAGGGGTGTAGGCCTGCATACAAACACACATATATACGAACATGGCAGCTCCTTCGGAGTACAGGTTTGCCTAAACACACAAACACCTGCTTCTTTAGGGTGTAAGTCTGACCAAACGCACAAGCGTCATCTTCTCAAGTATATATGCCCCCAAGCACAATCGTGTAGCTACTAGGAGGTGCATGTCTTTAGGTGTCACCCGGTAGCTCAGACGACGGAGCGTCTGGCTCCCGCCCGTTCAGTGGCAGTGCATGGAAAAGGCAGGAGATGAATCCCCTGAGACGGCCCAGCGCTCCATATTTACTCGGTGTGAGTCAGCTGGCTTGGTGAGATAATGTACCGAGCAGGTCGGTTGTCCCTGTATGTTCTGTGGGACGTGCTGGCGTTCAAATCTTCCCGCCATAACAAGAATTGTTCTCGCTAGAATGGTGCGTTGTGGTTTCTGAGGCAAGCTCCCAGAGTTTTTCTGAGGAACCGATCCCCATCACCGACGTAGTAACAATTCGGAAGAAACCTGTATAAAAAGAGAGCGCATCACTCCTCACGCCGTAGCGTGTCGCAGCCTTTGTTTTGAAGTTAGCGTGGAGTCGCAACGTATCGTTTTGAAGAAATGGTATCCAAATATAAAGGGGCCGTGGAAGACGACCTACTTTTGGCTGTTCTACAAAGCCGAATCCGACAACAGGCGGCACCATCTTCGTGTCACAAACCGTCTAGTTCCATAGCTTTCATCATGGAAACTCACCCCATCTCCATCACGACAAAACACTTTAATAGGACACATCAATAGTGTGGAAGTGTTAGTAGAAAAAGAAATAAATCCAGAGCGGCCAGCAGGAACATGGGCACACGGTTGGCACCTGCACAACCATAGGAGCTACCGTAAAACGAGGTTATTTGATATGACTAGGGTAATTGATATGCATGTCCCTGATCCAAAATTTTGCATTACTCATAAAATTGTGTCTGTGTTATAATTTTTGCAGGATACTGTCAAAATAAACACAGCTACATGTGGCCTAAGCTTTGCACTTGTGCTGATGCTGAGAAATTAATAAACTCAACAATACGAAATTGATAAAACCTGATTTTTCCGTTTGTCTAAAAATCCCCTCTAACTTCATAACTAGTCAAATCATGCTGTCCTTTTTCAGATCCTCGAGCAGCATTCCTTAGTTTTAAAAACTGTTGCAGTGAAATTCGATGCCCTAGTCCTGTCCTATATTCAATATAATCCATATCGACTTATAACGTGGGGCTATTTGATACGAGCATAAAATATAGTACGGAAGTACAATGGAAGGAAAGCCCATAATACGTCTTACATGTCAACATGACATGTAGTGACGTTCTACAGCCTCTGCGCTTAGCATGCTGCAGAGGATGTGCAGTCTGGGAGGCCTTCCTACACAGAACAGGGGCGGATGCAGACCCGAGTTTTGGGGGCCAAACACTGTCGCCTCTCTCCGGGGGCGAAATTTTTTGTTCTACAGACCAGTGTAACACTTTTCAGTGCTCCCGACAGACCTAGTATAGCTACTTCTCCAGTACATGTCGCTCTCGGGGGAGGGGGGTGGGAGCGAATATTTTTGTTCCAGACTTAGTGTAAACACATTTTTAAAATTGTTCCGGTGTTTGGGGGCAAAGGTGTTTGCCCCTCCGCGCTTTGGGGCCATGGCCGGAATGCCCCCCTGCGACCGCCAATGATACAGAAGACATGTTTTCTGCATCCACGTGTCGCCTTGTAATGGATATTCCTGAAATATTATATTTTTCAAATAAAGAGTTTGAACCTAGTTTTTTAAACAGTATATTTTGTGTTTTTAAAAACCGATGTGGATATCAATACCCAATGGGCACATTTTGAGATATGGCCTCCTGGCATAAACATATCATTGCCCCCCCCATGGGGCAATTTGATCAACCTTCATTAAAATAACATTGCCTGTGTTTATTTTTATACTATTCCCGCACTGGAATAGTTAAATCATATTTGTGTGTATTGAAATATGGCTTTTAGCATGATTACAAAACTCTTTTGTATCAAAAACCTTTTACGGTATTCTGGCAAGTATTGGTTCTTTTAACGCATGGGTAAATTGCAATTTAGTTCCTCTATTTGAGCTTGCGGATACTCTGGGAGTCTGGGTGTTTTTAGTAGCAAGTGGGTAAAACGAACAACTTTGTAATAAAACGCAAAATATACCACATGAAAGCTAAAAACGCCAGAGCAAAGTCCTCGAATGCGTATTCAGCAGATAAGCCGTGACCTTGAACAGAGACAAAGCTAAGCCAGACATCCGATACACACCGACCGAAATAAGCGAATATAACACTTCAGGCACTTGGAGAACAACGCAAGTCACTAGAAAAATCCGCTGCCATGCCCACCACTGCAGTTTTTCTTCACGGAGAACAGGGGCGAAATCTAGGCCACAACACGGAACATTTTCCGGTGACCAGCCCAGATCAGAAGGAGGAAAGCGAGTTCAATCTCCTGCTCCATTATCCCCATCCAATGAGACAGTACCGAGATTTCCTGTCCGGTTTTCCGGCGGGCTGCCAGCGTCACTCACCGGCCTGCCGTTGACTTCCCGGATCACATCTCCGACGTGCAGCAGGCCCTGCTTGTCGATGAAGCTGCCGGAGAGGATGCGGGAGACCACCAGCTCGTCTCCCTCCTGCTTCACGGTCAGGCCCTGCGCAAGAGTGGCGCGTTAGTACATACATTACATATCGAGCGGATTAGGCGGGACAGAGGGGAAGAGGAAGACATGAAAGCAGAACACATCGGTCCTAGAAATTTGAGCTTCAGCATAAAACTGTGACAAACTGGTGTGCTCTTTCGTCAAGCGTTCAGTAGACTCACGTGCATCCTGTCACGATTTTTAATACAATAAAACTGGCCCCAAGTGTTCAAGTCAAGTTCAAATCCAAAGAAACATCAGCAATATGTGTTCAAAGCACATCTACCAACATGCAGTTTATCGGACATTTATGCACTAGCCGCAGCAAATGTAACATTTTGGAGGCTATAAGCTTCTGTTAGCATTGCTATGAACGGCCCAGACATTCAACATCGGGTGCGAAATACGCCGGTGGCTTTACACATTCTGTCCACACCACCACCGGCTCAGAGCTACGGCCCAGTGCGCCGCACAGGACAGAAGGGAAAAACAAACCAGTCCAGACACAAAATGTTGCAGGGAAAGCTGCATGAAAACAATTACGGACTTAAGAAAGCATTTACCGACAAACACATGAAGCCTTATTTCGTGAACGGCTTCTTAGGTTCCAATGGCAAAAACGGGCCCAGTCATACGACAGAGCAGCTATTATAGACACTTGATTTATTTTCAACGATCCTTAGCTGAGTTTAACACAGCAACACAGGGTGTTCACGTTATTTTCATTAGCAAGAATACAAACTTTCACAAATAATTTTCGGCAAGAGAATAAAAACTTTTACAAAGTCCCTCCATAGATTTCGACAATGAACTTCGGAGCGTCGACTATCCATCTTCCACGTCGTCCACTTTCGCTTGCTGGTTGACAAACTTCACAAGTTTCCAGAGAACTTGCTACAGCCAAACACAAGGTACTGAATAATACATTCGTGTAATGGTCTGTGGCCCAAAAAACGTTACCGGATGGGAGGAGGCGCCTGATAAGTAAGCAACAAGAAATAGTAAGGTAAGCATAATCATGTTGAAAGCGCACGTGAAAAAAAACAGCAAATTTTAAAGACTATGTATGCCCGCAGGCGACTTCAAAATTCAAGCTTTTGGAAACATTTTTAGACAATTTTGAAAAAATACGGACTTTTACAAACCGCAAGCACCCTGGTAACAGCCTGCGGACAGTTTTCACATTCAAGGTGAACTGATATGTCCAAACCTACGCTTCATGTCGCCCAAGGTTTGTTTTTGCACGGCGACTGCGACGGAAATAGCGCGCCTCACGTCACCTATCCACCACTCGGCTAATAGCCGCCGTATTACGCAGCCCCGCGCAGCGGAACTGCGACCGATTTCCTCAGCTGTGCGTTTGTGGTAAACACACACGAGGACAAATATGACATCATGGCTGAAGACAAAAGAAAGTCGTGGTGGTTCAGAAAAAATCAGGTATAAAAAACGTTCCTTCAAATGGCGAGCGTCAACTTAATTCATGTCACAGTCAGCGTATAATGACGCGTCACTTCTATCAGAAAAGACCTAATTACCACACCACTGAAGCCGTGCTTTCTGCGACCCAGTCACAACAACAAAGACTGGAGGGAAAAGGCCCTCGTGGCAGGTTAAGTGCAGCCATCTGCATCCAGTCTGGACCAGGACAGCGCCGCTGAAACGCCACACGCCGCGGCGAGCCAAGAAGTGTACCTCCCAGTGTACCAGTTCTGCCGACCCAGCACGCATCGCTCGCACGCCGGCGCCGTGGCATTTAAACGCGCGCATACGTGGCAGCCGGCTTCTCTGGAAACTCGCTCAACCGTCGGGATATGTGCCAGCACAGTTGTAAACACCGACAGCCACCTCCCCCAACGCTATGGAAACTCTCCGCTCAGTTACTCAGAACGCTCGGAACTGCCCTCTTCTGGCCCGGTGAAATATTCACGCTTCCTGTGGACTGGTAGGAATATCCTGGCTGGCGTGTTGCAAACATCCAATCAAGCGTGAAACAGGCCTCCAGCGACCCCTGACGCCCACGGCCCAAGTCCCCCATTTACGGCTAAGCCAAGCGAATTTATAGCTTTTGCAGGCCGACGGGAAAGTGGTCATTTCAGGCCTTTAAATGGTGCTGGCATTCAATCCCTTCACGAATATAACCAATTTATGGTGTGTGCGTTTGGCAGCGCCCACCAAGCACAAAATATTGATGGCAGTATAACAATGGTTTATAGTTTGACCTTTCCAAACTTCATATGCAAGCGTCACGCTCAGAATATCTAAAAAGAATCCCGAAAATTTCATAACAGAGGGTACATACCACTCCAAAGTCAACAAGTCTTAATCAGGAAGGGCTACCGAAGCCGCCCGCGATGGTTGCGAGGTATGGGGGGGGGACACAATCCCTCACCACCCAGATCCGGACAATGCAAGGTCACCGAGCAGTCCCGACGGTCACGGCTGTAAGTGTGTGATCACGCACCAACTCGGATCTCGCGCGCTAAATGTTTCCACAGCCACCGAACGCACTACATCCAGTTTTGACATTATGAGGCGGCGCATGGGGCGCGGTGGCGACTTTCAACAATCACGGCGCCTGCAATCGTGCTCGGATTTCGGCTTTTAATCAAGTCGATGGGAGCCAGGCACTCGATCCTGTCGAGTGAGATTTCCGCATTAAGTTTACAATTTCCTTGGCCGGACATTGCCGTATTAACACTCCACACGGTCAAAGACGATACGAAATGATATGATTTAGCCGTCATGCTTCTCCAGTTCTCAACACCAAATAAGCTGTTCGTGCGTCAGATTTACCGGTCACTTGGAAGGGAATCAAACTCTTACCATGCGACCTTATCTCCAGATCGAAGGTTACGCGTTGTTTTTGGAGAGTGCGCGAAACCTCGCAGATTGGCTGACTGGATAAAACGACGGAAAAAAGTTATGGGGGTCCCTGGCCTTGTTTCACTTTCATCTCCAAAATTTTCCTACACTTTCTTGCTAGGAGCAAACAACGGGATTTGAATTGCTCTTTAGAGATTCCGGGTAGACCGTGTCGGACCTAGGATCTACAAGTGCATTTATCATTGAACTTACACGGTCTGGGGTTTACGAAGTTGTCCACAGTCCACTAATCCTGACAATGTGTGGAAGATCCCTTGCCTCCTCCATGGCAGCTCCTCAGCTACCAAAAACAAACAGTCCAAGCCCGTGCATCAACCAAGCGGTTATGCCACCGTTGATTCCGCCGCTGGGTGACTTACTGTTCATATCGCCCACAAATGGCCCTCATAGCTTGCAGACTGTTGCATCAATAACGAATTCATTGCAGCTTTTGGCCATACCAAGCCCACTTCGATAAGGAATGCTCCTACTAAAGACGTGAACGCGCTCGCAAGTTTCTGGTTTAGTATGACATATTGGGAGACAGAAGCACCAGATCTAGGATGGAAAGAGAGCCACAAGCATCAAGTAGCATTATAGTGATCGAAACAGAACCGTGCAGCGATTTCCATCTAGGATAACGTTGAATCTAGAGAATAAGCCTTTTAAGAGCGACTCGCCATTATTTCAGTCCGGGGATATGTATCGGGATCGGAAGTACTCCATGCATTTCGTCATATGGTTCTGATAAACCCGACCAAATGTCGGCTTCTGTGCGCCGCTGCCTTATGGGCGAGTCCAGTACAAAAAGAGTCAAGGTCCCACCTCTGATTTCATAGCCGTACTTCATCACCTTTGCGAGCGCTTTAAACGCATCAGCCTTCATTAGAGCTAATCCCAATGGACTGCGCTAGATTGCCTCATGCCAAGGAATGCGATTACGTGTGCATTGTGTGCGTCGTCCTCACTGTGACTTTAACACATGTGAAAAGCATGATAAGCCAATACCAAACACGGACAATGGATCGGACTGCGTACTAGTGCTTCTTGTTTTTTACGGATTTTATCTATAACTCATCCCCTAATTTCTATATCAGGTTACATTAGAGCCACTAATGTACTAAATCAACTAAACTAATGCACACAACATTCCATGCGTGGGATGGTCTCCCGCATACCATTTACTAAACAGAGCAACCAAACCTCCATTAGCACCAATGACGTCGTAACGACACACACCATTCAGTGCGAGGGGGTCTTCCGTCTTCCGTTGACTGACCAGTACACCCCACCCCATTAGCATGAATGACGGCATAGATTGCGAGCACAGTTCACTCTCAACGGCTGTAGAGTAGACACCAAAAGCGACGCAGAACGTCGTTAACTCACCAGCGGCTCATTAGCGTTCTTGGTGAGCCCGACCATTCGTATGGCCTCCATGTTCTCGACGGGGGCGGGGGTGGAGAGGGATGGACGACGCTCCTCGCCGTTGGCGGCGGCTGCGGCAGCAGAGCCGGTCTGCTCAGCGATCCTGTCGTGCGCGTCCAGAAGACCCTGCCGTCGACGGAGCTGGTGTCACTGACAGCAGCGAGCGCCCACGAAGAAATCTCATCCTGCCGCCCTCCGCCACTTGACAGGATGCTGTCTAATTAAAAGACAAGATCCCGCTTGAACATTGATGTGATTACCTCTGATAAGACGAACACACCACATATCTAGACAAGACCACAGAAGATTTCACAGCACGTCCAATCTGATTCACACAACTCACGGCGCCTGCCGGTTAGAATTAGAGCGGAGAGCGAGGACGACTGACTCGGGAGCTATCGGCCCACCCGCCGCTGGCTGGAAAACCTCGGCGTGCCGTATGATACAATCCCGAGAGATCCGTAAAATCCGGCTAACTCCAGCTAGCGAGAGTTGGCGCGCAGCCACGGGGTATCGGGGTATCAGGAAGCAAACCACGCCCAGCTCACGTGACGACGGATGGGGGACAGATCCAGGCACACACTAGTGCTACCATATCTGGATGATGTAACGCGCAGTTTGTTGAAAACTAGTTAAGTTAGACGTCTGAAGGCTTTTATTATGAATATGGATCCTTGAATTCAGACACGGCTATGTAAATTTATAAGAAAAATATTCTTAAGAAAAATATTCTGAGCTTTTCAGACATCCTGATATTACCTGCATATCTTTCAAAATAGCCTCTCAGTCACATAGAGCCTAGTCGCTTCGGTAGTTAACGTTCGTCAGCATTTTCACCTACAGCTTGACGCCCCAGGAACAATTGAGAAGGGAGCAGTAACCCTCACTAAGGAGATCCAAGTCAAATATACAATGATAGTTTCTCTCCATTGTGTCAATGAACTGGCCTCATCTGAATTCAGCAGCTGTCTTTCGCCACTTCAATTCGATTTACGGCTCACTCCAAAGCAGCGCCGCCCAGTAGAACAGTAGACGATCAAAATGTATCAGTTACTACACTCAATAACCGACTTCTTTTAGTTAGGCAGAGGAGCAGAGGGTATTGTAGCATTTTTCCCACCACCCCGGTACGAATCCGAAACAAAAACCTATTTATCACGAAAACCATTCCTCTTCATGAAATACGCATGCACCCATGAATGCTCGCGACAGTTCCAGGGTTAGCTTTATTCCTGTCCGTCCAAATTTGTCAACCTTACGCAACCTGAACCCATGAATGCACACTGCTAAAACAGACAAGTTTTCGCAGGGGTTTACAACACGGCGCTAGACCCAGGATATGCCCGCACCACTCCGCACAGTTTCAAACCCACACTCACGCACCGTCGGCGTTTCACCTCCCGACCTGACACACCACACACACACACCTGTGCCCTGGGGCCGCGCGAATGCTGGTGACGGCCAGAACCGGCGGCAGGCCTGCTGGGCCGACACGGTGACGTCATAAGACGTCGATACAGCTGATACGTAACACCGGACACGGCCCAAGGCGAGGCCAGGGGCAGCTACGCCAACAATCAGCCCGGGCCTGACACACCGGCGCCCCGGCCGGAAGCCAGCTCGCGCACTGTACTTCTTTGCACGACCGACAAAGCGAAGGTCAGTGGATTGGGATAAGAGTGATGTTCAGGCCTGCCGAAGGGGAGAGGGGTGCAACAACACGAGCCAACCCAGAGGCATTTCTGAGGCAGCAGGTAAAATGACAGCACAACACTCACTCCTGGTCACGGGGCAAGGCAAAATAACGTCAGGTGCGATCATTTATAGTTAGTTGATGCGGATCCAGGGGGAAATTGGAGGCACATACTCCCACCCTCGGCGCTCCCTGAAATGTTACTTTCCCCAGGATGCTAGTATCGGCACCCCAACGATAAGATTTGGAGCCTACTTTATAGGTTTTGCCGTCCAGAAGCGGCGCCCCACTGGTCCGGATGGCGCCTCCGAACATTCCCCCCCCGTCAGCAATTCTGGATCATCCTATGACGCCAGCGACGGAATTTTCGATGAATCAGTTCGGAAAGGAAGCCATGGAGGTGTTAGAAATATAAATGATATTGTTTTGGTTTTAATTTAGGTAGCCCTATTCCATACTTCAGGTTTTTTCCACACATCTCGTTCTAGATATTGTAAGTTTTGACTTTCGTGTTCGGCGCCACGGTGTAGATATAAAAATCTGGTCCCAGATACCAAGACAAGGCCATTCGAACGAGGAACTCCTCTTAATATAGGGATGCATTGAAAAGACAACGTTCATTATTTCTCTATATGAAATTCAGATATGGACTTCAGCTTGTCATTTACGTGTCAGCCCCTTTATCGCAGTCTCCTGTCTAACAGGTTCACTTCAGGGTTGGCCGGCTTCATGTCGCCAACTGACTGGAGTCAGAGGCTCACTCGTTTATAATACGTAGGCATGCACGATGTCACCTTCGCTGGGTAGATACCTGAACAGCAGTTGACGACTGGAGATACTTTGGTCTCTACGACGCCTGGATCTTCAAAAGCGCCCCAGAGGGAGAATCGTCACCAACAGATTGGGGCACCGATGCCTTAACTACATATGTCTGTGGTTAGCGCAGATCTGCAAAGTGCATTAGAAAGCTCGCGTGATTTCAGTAAGAAATTACTTCGCACCTTTAAGCACTAAGGGCAACAGTTTGAGATCCAGAGGTCAAGTTAGGCCAAGATCGGCTATTTTCACTCAAATATGGGATGCTTAAGCAAACTGGGCATAACTCCTATGCCATTAGAGCTATTGAGATCTTGTAAAGTAACATTGGATCCAGGAAAATGCCAGACCTTTTTCACTATGTGGAACGTAATAGACCTATCGCGTGTTTTGACCTCCAGAGGTCACCTCGTGACCTAATAGGACCTGCGGTCACGAAAGGTGAACAAGAAAGTTCCGATCTAGCCGCATATCAAACGAAAGGCCAGTGACGAGGCTTACACGATGGTGTTTGATTCAGCGCTCTAGCTTAATGAGGTCAAAAGTTATTGCCAAAATACTGTTTTTGACCCTGGTGAGCTTGGATGACCTCGGAGAGGTCACACCGCAAATACGGCCCTGGGGTCCGTGAAAGGGTGTCCAAGAAACGCTTTTCTGAGCCAGCCGAACATGTTTGCAAATCGTTTTTGTGACTTTTAGATCATAAGACAGCTTTTCCAATGCTTTTTCAATGCACCTTGCTTTTTTATAACCTTGATAGACCCTGGAGGGGTCATGAAGTGTGGGAAGTTCCAAATCGATCGACTTTGAAATGTAGCTTTTATAGAGCTCAAAATTTAAAGTGAGCAAAACTTGGTTGACCTCGCTTGGTGACCTGACCTTGGGTGACCCGGGGTAAAAAATTTCAGGGATGGTGGGAAAATGATGGGGTAATGAGGTAGAGCCCTTAACCGCGTTGCTGCGCCTCGTCGTTTTTCTGCTTTCCCGGAAAAATGTTTGGGGGCATCGATCCCCCCAGTGGGGCAAGGGTTAATGCATAGCTGTAAGCAAGTGATCTGTTATTTCACGCAATATGCAGCTGGTTCTGATCATGCTTATTTTGCCGGAAAAGAAACAAAGTCCTGCTTGGACAGGGTATTTTACGTGGCTGAGCTATCTTCCGGCCCTCTAAATTTGACTTCTTGACATATGGCTATGCGAAGTTAACCTCAGATATCTTTTTCACACATGTGCTCGTCGAGCGATTGTCTCGCAGTGGTGATTCATCCCATTCATATCCTTAACCCTCGCCCCACCGGGGGCATCGATGGCTTCCTAAGGTCTTGGATAGCAGACGGGAAAGAGAAAACGACCAGGCGCAGCACCACGTTTGAGGGCTCTGCCTCTCAATGCATCATTTTCCCATCAGCCCTGAATTTTTTCGGGGTCACCCAAGGTCAGGTCACCAGAACCAGGGTCAGACCAAGGTCACCTCTTTCACCGTTTAGAGCTCTGTAATCTGAATGTCGAGTTACATTTCGAAGTCGATCGGTTCTCATAACTTCCTGCACTACATACTAATCCATCGGATTCTACAATGTGTATATCCGGAGGCTTTTTCGATTTCGTGCCCTGAGGTGAAGTCATGACGCGACTTCTCCCGTCCGAAAAGCTTTGGGAAAACCTGTTTCATGATATAGAAGCGCGCAAAAATGATTGCAGATACTCAGGCGTGCGTCAGCAACAACGTTTTTGGCGCCCTTTCACGGATCCCAACGCCTCATATTTATCCTTTAGGCTTTGCTTTCCCCGCTCTAAGCTATGGCGGAAACAAGCTACTATCGTGTTTGTCTTGTCACTGGCTTTCATTTGATATACGGCAAGGTCTACTTTTGACCTTTCATGACCTCAGGTCATGTTAGGTCACGAGGTGACCTGAACTCCAGGACAACTGGCGGGAGGTCTTTGGACGTTCCACATAGCCGGGACTAAGTACTGGCAATTTGCTATCAAGATGTATTTTACCAGGCCTCAATAGCTCTAATGACATAAGAGTTATGACCCAGTTTGCTTAATCATTGCATATTTGAGTGAAAATAGCCGAAATCCTTGACCTAATTTGACCTCTGGAGGTCAAACCATTTACCTGAGCACTAAAACATGGCCGAAATAATTTCTTACTGAACTCATGCGAGCTTTCTATTGCACTTTGCAGATTTAACGTTAACGCCCATATTTTCGTACACAGGGGCTCGTCGAGGCCGTTTGTCTTACAGTGGCGCCGGATTCCCCGGTGGGGCCATATTCGGGTTAACTGAAGCCAGAGTACCTTTCCAGGATCCTCCGACACCTTTCCCTGGAGCTTTTCGACGATCCGAGGCGGCCGGACACTGGAAGTTCGCTGGCTGTAATTCCTACAGCTGATCACAGCTCCTACATCCCCACCCCAAGTCTCCAACAAGGGATTGACAGTCTTCATGCTGAAGGCACAAGAAGTTGCGGCAATGTAGGCAGGATTTTCGTACCTAGCGCAAATCATTGACACTGGTCAGCCCTTTCAAAATTTCAGGAGACGTCCGTTCATCAATGCAAAGAAAATATTTCCATCATACGGCGACCAGATCCACGTTTCAGATACACTTCACAGGTCACAAATATCTTAACTGGTTCCCAAATAGACGAATAACAGCAAATATCTCCCAAACGAGCTGCACTTCCACCAATTTGTTAACACCGCGCTGGGTCATCTACAGTCAATGCACGATTTGCCTTCGATCTGAGCCTCACATTCGACAGACAGATAATTTACTGTGCCTCTTGGAAACATCACGGCTCCTCATCCCCCGCACCCCAAGATGAGTCTACCTATTTTCGCCGCCAAGACAAGGTGTCCCCGACCCACTTTTAGCGCCCCTTTCTTCCTCATGTGGCGCCCCCAACCAACGCACCTCATCCCTTCCAAAAATTCTGGATCTAACTGTGGCGGAATAAGGATACGTTGTTGCAATACAGCGGTGGCAATGACCGGTTATGTACTACCTGAGATTGTGTTTGGACACACAGTCTGATCAGAAGACAGGATAGCCTAACGCCATCCTGCTGGCTTACATTTTCAATGTGTCAATTCCAAAGCACACATACAATGTATTTGGACGATGACAAATATTTCAAAACCATTATTCCAATATACCAGTTTTCCACTTCTCATTTCACAAGAATGGCTCACCTAAACTTTCCCCAAGAGAGAAACCCAATAAGAGAGCGGGTACTTCATTGCAGCAAGCAATAACAAACGAACGAAGAAGAAACATCAGAAAGACTCTCACGGCGCTACCCCATTAATAACAAAGAGCAGCATTAAATTTACGCACGCAACCACAAAGCGTCGTATTGGCTCGGTAAAAAGCTGATCACCACTTTTCTTTGGGAATTTTGGTGCCTTCTAACAGCATACGAAGCTGTGGGCAGCCGACCGGTCGGCGCGTGACCTAGGAGCAGAAAACCCATTGCTACCTGACGACGCATCACGGGCGTAGCTCGAACTTAGCCTTTGGACCATAACCACTCGACTAGAGTCCGGAACGCTCTTGGGAGGCGTAGAATATGGTCATGAGAAATTTAAAAGAAAATTTACCCAGACACTCACGCAGGCTTTATAAAAAATGTTCACCAGCCTGCTTGGGAGCCTGTTACTGGTCATACCTGAGCATATCTTGCTATTCCGCCGGGGATGGTCCTTTCATTCAGACTGGTAATAAGTAGCACAACCTCATTTATGCCTGCATTTGCGTGAAACACGGTGGTCAACATAGGCAGCGGAACCAGAGGGCACTAGTGCACCGTGCCCCCCTCCCTCACTAACTGATGAATTATTGGCACTGCCCCTTTGGCGTTGATAGGAAAGAAATAGATTGAAAAAGTCCATGGTGCCCTCCCCTTAAAGGGAATGTGGCACCTTGGTCGAATCCTGGAATATAGTGTAATTAGGGCGTACTTTTAGCAAAAATAATGAAACCACTCATGATTTCTCTGAAAATGTACAATAAGCTCAATATTTGTTTTTTTAAATACTCCTCTAGAAAAATAAATAAATATCAGACTGAGGATGATGTCACGATCTGGCAACCACTACCTACTTGAAACGCTTCAAGGGCTTCATTGGCTGATGCTCATCGTGACGTCGCATATGTCGTCACTCCATTAGCTCACAACAATGGCCGCCGGCGACAAGGGGCTGAGGGGGCTGTGTCGGTGGTTTTTATTTTTTACGGAAATATCGAGTTCCAAGACAAAGGAAATATGGAGTACCGGGTTTTCCGACCTGCTTTACAACTTGGCTATCTCAGTTAAAATCACGTTGTGAAGGTGCCACATTCCCTTTAAATCCGGACCCTCCACCACCACTGGTAGTCAATAAGGAATGTTTCTCACTGACGTAGCATGCAGGCTAGAAAAGATCCACCAGTATGGGATAGCTTGATAAGCTTATCTAGAATTACAGTCCGAGAGGCGGTTACTTATTTCCTTAAACAAGCATCTGCCGTACAAAGCTAGCAGCAGTGACTAAAGGACACACCAATTCCATGAGCACTTCACTAGCTCTACGGTGAAATCTAGAATGGAGGCTTTGAGAAAGATAAGATCCAAAATAGGCTCACATCCACTGTTTTAAATCATATAATCTTAGAATTGAATTGCAGTCTGACCCTTTTTTTATTTATTATTAACCATACTTTCTAAAGTTGAAAGGAGTGTATAAAACGCGACGCAACACGAATCAAAATTAATGGCAAATGTGACATAATAACAGTTGCCAGAGAGTGGGGAGTAGATGCAGCACTGACCAGGAACTTGGAGGCTGTCAGCAGGTTGATGAGCACGCGGGCGTGCTTGTGGTGCGGCCGGAGACGCCGCGAGATCTCGAGTGCGATGTCGAGGGCGTTAGTGCACAGCGGCGGTGGGTCCACCTGAGGCTGGGGCGGCTCCGGCGGCTGAAACAGGGCACACCATCAGTGGCAGCACTCCAACAGGAAACCGGCTCTGCTGAGGCTTCAGCTGCTCTGGTGCAGCTCACCTGCATGACCACTGTTCACAGCGAGGCAGATGCAACAGGTACCTGTACCACTGACCTTCATTAATTCCCTATGGTTTCATCAATTACAATCCCATGGTAACAGAATCATATCCGATCCTTTCAAAAAATTCCAGTTCTCCTCTTATCATTGATATTACATGGAGATAAACATACTACAAATTTACATGATATTATATGGAGATATAACATACTACAAAGACAATATTGCTTCTATTTGAAAGCAAACTTTAACCCAGTGCCAAATCTGAGATGAGATCTGAGCTAAAAAGATGTTTCGCTTAGCACAAGAAATCCAGGCTGTTGTGAATCGGCCTGTTCCAATCTCTATAAGGAGCGAAAGCTGGAGGCACATCAGCATACTTTCCCAAAACAATTCATAGTGTGCTACCATATGATTCAACTGCCACCCTCCCACCCTTCCAAACCATGTATTCAGTGACTGCTGCAAATAAAAACATTAAAGGGAAGGAAATAAATGATTGAACAGTGGTTGATGAACCTGAATTTCAGCAGCAGATATTGTTACTATTAAAAAATCACTGAATATTCTATAGCAAAACAATTTGAAATCAGGGGCCTGATCGGCATCTAAGAATATTCTTAGGCTTAGACGCGTCATAATCGACGTCGTGAACAATGACGTCATCAGTGTAACGCCAGTCTTAGCACCAGGTGGCAGGCAAGTCGATTTGTTGGTTCATATTCTTAGTACTAGAGGGCAGCTGGCAAGCCCTTGTAGTGTTTGCGTGTTCTTCTACCTTTAGATGGTGAGTAAAAGGTACATACATCGTTATCCACGACTGAGAACCACTCGCACCAGATTGCCGCACTGCAAAACGCAACTTGCTCATGTGCGCCCATGTGCGCCAGATATGCCGATATTTCAGTCTGCGCACAGTCACTATTTTCTGTCTTAGCTGACAAGTAAGACAGTCTTAGTGCTGACGTCATAATTTCGTGACGTCACGTACGAGCTAACGCCAGTCTTACCGATAGATAGCTAGCTGGGTGGCGTGAGACGTACTGTGCACGCTCTGTCTTAGCTAAGACAGTCTTAGCTAAAAATCTTAGTTGCCGATCAGGGCTCAGTTTAGAAACAAATTAATTTATATGCTCAATTTTAAACCAGTTTAAAAACAAATTAATTTATATGCTAAGTGTTTAACATGCAGAACACAAAGCTGGTAGATGCTCTTTTCGAATTACATCCTCTTTCACTACATGCCCATTTACTCAGGTACACAGGTGTAATAATGCATGCTTTTGAAAATATGGACATATTTTTCAGTTGACCTGGGATAAAAGATACCTATGAACCCCAACACAGTCATCTCTCAGGACTCAACACATGCTGGCTCATTTACATGAGTTTGGACACACAGCCAGTCTATGAACCCTGGCAGACAACTATACATCATGGTTGGGGCAGTTTCAGCCTTGCTCCAAAGTGGGTCCAAATGTTTATGATGGGGCCAAGATTTTAATCTGAACAGAATTTTCCACTTTATAACATAATTAGAAATGCTACTTGCCAAATTGCCAACATGTGTCCCCAAAACTGGGAACACTAGACACTGTTTTTTTCAGAAAGCCCCCCCCAAATCACCAAAATATGAGACAGATTTCTGGCTGGTCAATTCACACTCTACATGACATTGCAGGAGAGTTCTATTTTGAATTAAGGCATCCAACTTTAAACTACCTCGAATATTCATTAAAAAATCATGAGACCACTCCATCAGAAAATCCTGATGGGGAAAATCTTATACAACTTGAATTGGATTCTTGGACCTAGATTTGCATAAGTAAATGCAAAATACTAGTAGGAAACACATTCTCATTACCAAATATCTCCTCAAAATATTAATTTAGATAGAATAAGCACTGTCAGGGGCATGGCCAGTGGGAAAATATACATAAAAATCCTACTGGTTCTGTGGATTATCAGCTAAAATAATGCTCAAAAGTAGAAATTATGCAATTTGAGTTTGTATATTAGGTATTTCACATTTCTAGGTATCAAATAAACCTCAGTTGTGAGTGTTCTTATTGCAAGCACTCCTTTTTTCCTGGTGAATTTACCATTACAATTACAGAGTGACACTTACAGAATCATAAGTGTCCTATGGCCATAATTTAAGGCATATGGGCATAAATCATTAATAAAGTCTCTCAAATAAACAGAGAAAAGTACAGTTATTGCAATTTGACCAGTTTTGCAACACATACTGTTTTTAACTCATGAGAGCCTGGAAAATACATCAATGCCACAGCATCACAGCATGCAGGTGCTACCACATACATATGTACTATATATATATATATATATATATATATATATATATATAATTTTTGGTAGACATTTCCATTTTTGGGGAGGACCACTTCCAATAGTGGGTCATTACTCTCACTATTGGGAATGTAACTACTATTGGGCACTCTAATCACACTTTTCCTACTGTCACCTCCCACACAATACTCTGATATGCTAAACAAGAGGCCCAAAACAGGACAATTTATCTACTGAGGGCTCAACCAGATAGATAATATCTCAATGATTGCAAACTGTACCTTTGGCAAACCAGGAATTCTTAAAACAGAAAAACTATCTTAATCTTCAAAAATGTTTTCCCTGACAAAAACTCCACCATACATAGGAGAAAGTTGAAGTTAAAGATATTGGAAAGAGGCCTTTGATTTGGCCTGTTACTTCATAATTTGCTTCAGGAACAATAGGAATGTACCGGGGCAGACATGAGATACTTCTCTAGAATTCTGGGGGTTTTGAAGGTTCCACTTCTGGTTCTAACAGTTTTTGGCAGCAAAATTTAACATGTAATTCCAATGGGACTGTTTGCAGGGGTTTGGGGCACGGGCCAGTGGGAAAATATAAGTGGTGCTGAAGGGTATATTTTTATTTTTGGTATGTAAAATTGATCAGGCTATCTTCTGGTGCAGTTTTAGTCACTAAAGCGCTTTTATAACCAGGAAAATCCACGATGAACTTCATGCTAATTCCTTCGAATTCTGTTTCAAACGTTTCGATTACCCAATCAAAACGCTGCATTCTACCTTATGCTAGCAAAATTAAAGTTATCTTGAACAAAACCCTTCAAAATACTGCCATATCCTCAACATGCTGCCAATAAGGCATCAGCTGGCTGTCTGTCCAACCTATCTAGAGGAACCGGGAATGTACAGAATCTGAATGGAAAGATGGGGAAATGCCAGTGCCAGACTGTACTGCACATTCACCCAGTCTGCCCAAATTTTTCTTAGACTGGTTCTGGTTTCTAGATGTAAAAACATTTTGAGTAGTCATGTATGCTTTATATATGTCTTCACTGGCAATATATGCATGTGGATGTATGCTCCAGCAAGTTGTTCCAAGCGTTCAGGAAGCGTGTATCATCAGATGGTTTCTCCTTTCTCTTTTGAGTGTAGGTACATTGCTTAACTCATCTCAGATGAAACAAAAATATTTAAAAATTCTATACTGTAATAGATACAAGGCTTTACACCTCTTTTTGGTCAAACGTTAAAGGGTTTTGGATCAGGAAGGACACAGAAATACTGGCACCAACAATACCTATTCAAACCCTATAGCCATAGTTCAGGGGATCCTGACCACCCGGGAAGCTGTATTACGTCGGACTCTGGGTAAAAAAGTCGTACCTTCTGTCTCTAATAATCCATTAACAGAGACTACACACAGCAATAATAATGGGATCATACGGTCTATGTTTTTAAGAATTCATTCACTCTCTTCCTTCCTCCCCACACACTTCTCGGTGTCCAACAACAACGCCCATTTCAAGTATTTAAGTACACCCTTATGTTCAATGCTAGCTTCAACACTCAATTGAAAAGACAGTAGGCGATATCTTACGTTTCAATTTGTCACTTATAAGTTTTTGCTCTTCTATTGGCGTGCAGAGCTTACAATAGCAAATATACTTGTTTTGGATTGAACTGCATATGGTAGGGCGCTTACTTCAAATCCTAGCGCTACTTGTAAAGTTTTCCCTTTACGTATCCCTAAAAAAATGGGTGCTTTCAGCACTGCATTCATGAGCCCGCCTTTCACACTCACTGACGGATACCAAACTTTTGAGAAGGAAGGAACGCGAGCCCATAAGCAAACCCAATATTTCCGATCGGGGGCAGGGCATATTTTCGGGGCGGGGGGAGGAGGCGCGATTCAGTCTAGTTGCCACTTTCGGCCGGCAAAAACTTCTAGGTTGGTGCCAAATCCTATGGCTGGGGAGTACTTCTATGTTCCAGCATCGTGGGGCATAGGCGGATCCAGGGATTGACGATGGGGGGTGGGGGTGAGCGGCGCCATCCGGACCACGGAGGCGCCACTTTTGACCGACAGAACCCATCAGGTGGGTGCAAAATGCTATCGATGGGCGCCGATTTTCGCATACTGGGGGGCGGGGGTGGGAAGCGACATTTCAGGAGGCGCCATCGACCTTTCAAGGGGGGCTCCGTGACCATTTTAGGGGGTGCTAAGGGTCAATGGGGGCACGTTCTCCCTTTTCCCCCACCCCTGGATCCACCTATGTCGTGGGGGAGGGGGTGAGAAGCAATGTTCTAAGGGAGCGCCGAGACAGGCGGATACAGGCTTGCAAATTGGAAGGGCACCTTCCGGGGGGCACCATGCGCGTCATTTTTGGCCAGAAAAACTCAGGCGGACACCAAATCCTATCGATGGGCACTGATTTTCGCATCCTGGGGTGGGGGGGTGGGCATGGTTGCTGAAAGCGGGGGGGGACGGGAGGACGCGTCCCCCCTGTTGGCCAACCAGGGAGGGACCCCCCAAAATGTTTTGGGTCAATCGTCATAAATGCTGTCAGGTACCGAATATGCTCGAAATTCGCCTCTCCCGGTCAGCACCAGCCCGGGTCCGTCCCCCTGCGAAAATTCTGTGGCGGCGCCCCTGGGGGTGGGAAGACACATTTCATGGGGCGCCATCAACCTTTCAGGGGGGGTGGCACGTGACCATTTCAGGGGGCGCCGAGGGGCTACCGCAAGCGGAACCTGACCGACTTGGATCCGCGTATGCACCGTGACTAATTAAAAGGACGCCAGGGGATTATCGGTGGAGCAAGTGTTCACTGTCCCTCCCCCCTCTTGATTCGTCTGTAGGTAAATACAGCCCTTGATAAAGATGATCCAGGTTCACATACAAATGAAATACCTCTGAATCAAGAGCGTGGCAATAAATGTGTTTTCATGGGACAGCCTCCGGTCAGGCGATGCAAGGAACAGAAGTCCAAGTGGTTTGCACGCGCACTGGAGGGGAACTCGGAGGCACCCGCTTTTTTCGCGTTGGCCGGGGGACCGTTTGTAGGTGTAAAAGGCTACTTAGCTGCCGTCGACAAAATTTATGAGGGTGTCGATTGGTGACTAAATCTTGAAAGTCCTTCCATAATTTTTAGACTTATAGGCATTCCAAGTCAGACGCATATTTTGAGAACGCAAAAATCGTGCGGTCGCATCAGTTTGACTGTAGTGGTGGTATCATATTACCATAAACAAGATATGCCAAGGTCGCCTCACATCAAGTTCAAAGTCAAGATCAAAAGCCATGTATCAAGGTCATACTCACTAGCGGAGTCAGAGAGGGGGGTGCTAAGGGGCCGTGGCCCCCAAAATGGTGAAATTTTGGCCGATTTTCTTCAAAAACGCTGTTTTTACGATTTCTGTCGAGTTTCCCCCGCCCCCTAAGCGACGCTTTTGCGTCCGCCAGGGGTCATACTAGTATTTTCAAAATCATTGACCCCAATGCTTTCGGTCAGATTATGGTACCCAGCAGGTATGACATACGTACATACAGTGGCAGATCCAGGACAACATTTCGGGGGGCTAGGGGCTTGAGCCTCCCGTCATTGCCTCGAAACAGTCTCTAGCTATATAGGCATTAACAATAGACACTCTGACATTTAGGGGGGGCTTGAGTCCCTTAGCCTCTCTTATATCCGCCACTGGGTATACGCATAGGTATATTATGTTATGACGTCAATGTTAAGGTAACTCTACGTTATTTGAAGGTCAAAAGTCAAGTTCAATATCAAGGGTCAAAGGCAACCATCCTTTCCCGCCCAGCGGTTGTTATAGTAATATTGTGGCAGTGACGTTTCAGGGAAGCAATGGGGCACAGTTAGGGGCACCGGGTGGTTCCATCGGGGAAGAGGGCACCTTACCTTTGCCCCTAGATCCACCTATGCTTTCAAATGCGCCTAAAGTCAACTGATGTCTACCTATCGTTGCATGCCCTCCAAAAGCATCCGATGGGTGTTCGCCAATAATGTAGTGTCCCAATGCTCAATTGATACCCGTAAATATGATTGCATGAATCATTCTATCGATTGATTCATAATCATCGCCACCGACAAAAAGGTGAGGTGGCTAACTAATCTAAAACCTACCGCTGACCAGAACTTTTCCTCGCTAGGACCAAAAACCCACCGGATTTGTGCTTATCCTTAGTTAGTTAGTTAGTTAGTTATTCGAGCTTTCCGGACGTGCAAACCTCCGAAGTTTATGCAGCGCCCAATATTCATCGTTGCATTCGAGACAAGCTGGACAGAAAATTTTCCGACTTCTCAATTAAACTAAAATGGGGAACATTTTTAGATGGAAAGTAGGAGACCAGGCCGCTTTGCCCAGAGTGGGAGGAGGGTCAACTTCCTTAGCCCTCTTAGTTCGACGCTTACAGAGGCAGGCTAATCTGGCCATGTTTCCCAAGCAACTTTGCTTGGGGTAAATAAGAAGGGTTTAGCCTCATCTTATAAATAAGATGGGGCGAAATCCTCTTTTGCATCCTCCCCCACAGCAAACTAGCTTTAATAATTTATAAATCGGGAAGCATGAATTCGTCAGTAACCAAATTTTTAATCGCTTCTTCCGTTCACATGGTACATGTTTGAAGGTGAAAAATGTATTTACTGCACCAGTTTAATCCTGTCAGCCGCCGCCTCCACCGCTCGCAGCTTTCTTCCACCGATATGGGTTTGTCCTTGCCAAGCCAACCGGCCGGGTCCACCCATGGACGATTATGGATGGATTCTCCTTCTCCCAAAGGCCGATGGCTGTGGCTGTTTATAATGTATTGTCCCAATGGCTTCCGGCTGCCCTGGTATACAGTCTGAAGTCCGCACGCACTGTCGCCGGTGTGGGGAGAACTACCACTCCTTCCCTCCTCCCTCTCAAGATCTCAGAAACCACGCTAGGTAGCAAAAGTGGAGCTCGGTGTTGAATATCTCACCTTGATCTCTACCAAAAAAGTACCATTTTTTGGTCGATTCATTTTATAGGCCACAAGAGATCAAAGTGTACTTTAAATGAATATTATGGTTTAAAAGGATGGTTGAATGTAAGTAAAATACACCATTGCAGTGACGGATCTAGGATTTCGTTAAGGGGGGCCCAGGCTCGGAGGGCGCCGAACCTGGGGGCGCCGAACCTGAGGGGCGCCAATTTCAGTGGCGGATCTAGCCGGTCGGTTTGGGAGGAGCAAACCAAAGTCGAAAAGCAAAAAAAACGTCACGCAGTAAAAAGCTGCACTACCAATATCACTTGCCCGTAAAATTTTGGGTATTTGAGGCGAAAAGCCAAAAAACTTCACGGGGTGAAAAATATCGGCTCGAGATACTTCTTCCTATCCAAGGCTGGCTATACTATGACTTGCTATACTATGGAGGTCTGGCTATACAATAACTGAGAATTATTGATATTTACTCCATGATTCTGATGAAGGGCTGTGCCCGAATATATAATCTTCAGTGTTTTTTTACATTTCCGGATTCGAGGGGACAGGCCAGGGAACATCTTATCAACTTATGTTCTGTTTGAAGTTGAGAGTTGGAACACAAAAATATTGCTTATAAACTAAGAAGGAGTAGGGAAAAAAGGAGGTCGATCGCTTTGGGGGCGAAAAGGCAGTTTTGCCCCGAGCGTTTTCGTTTGGGGAATGCCTTTTTCCCTCCCCTTGGATCCGCCACTGGCCAATTTAACACCCAAAAGGCGGACAGTGTCAATGAAGAACGCGTTTAAATAGGATTTGTAAATGCTTATTTTCATGAAAGCTTCCTCTCAGTGAGGACATGTTCACGTTTACCATCAAGCATATTTCGGGCCAGCTAACAACTGGTACCGTGGTAGAAAATGCTGAAAGCACCCACTGACACTAACTGAAGCACGATGAGCAAATAATACAGTTATATTCGGTCATGGTAAAAACTGATGTGTCGTATCCATCACCTCCACTTATCACAGTTGTCCTGGCTAACGGCTCAATACTGAAATACCCGATTGACGCTAACCTGAGCCTCATAGGCCGCAGAACCTCTGCGGGCCTGGGCCCCTGAGTTTTCGGTGACTTCGATGAGTTTATATCGAGTCCCCTCAGCTGATCTGGGACCGCTTTAGTTAACCAGGCTCTCACACTGAACTTGAAACCTGTATGTCGCCGCTGAAGCCTATTAAGCTTTTGGGCCCTTTTATTGATATAGGGCCCCTCAACCGGTCCTGAGCCCTCTGAGCTAAAAACTGGAGCTCTGAGCTCTGAGCCCCAAGCTGGATTAGTGTCCCTTAAGCTGGTCAGGGTCCCCTGGGTTGGTATTGTTTTCGTTTAACTGATATAGATCCCTTCAGCTTGTTTGGGGCCCGTTGTGCGTATCTGGGCACTAGTTCGTCGAGGCACCCAGCTAGTCTGGCCCTATTAGTTTTATGGGCCTTCTGAGCTTCTGCAGGTTTCCCTCAGAGTGTCTGGGCCCCGTGAGTTGAAAATTGGACCCCTGGGTTAGTTTTGGGTTCCTGAGCATATTTAGAAACCGTTTAAATAGGTAGGCACCCCACGCTGGTCTTGAGAATCCTGTGTTGGCGCTGAGGTCAAATGAGCTCGTCGGGGGCCCTTATCTGGGGCCCCCTTAACTGGCACGGACCCCTCAGCTGATTTTGGAGACCCAAAATCCCTCCTACCGGATTCCACCCACGCCAGATTTCCTGACTCCCCAAGGGCCCCTGGGGACCATTGGGGATTTTTTTCCGCGATCAGCGCTAGGGCCCCTCCCCGAGACAAAGCTTACAACATGTCTCTGTGTATATACTCTAGCATCTGCCAGAGTTGAGCTAGAATCATTTTTAGGCACACTTCGCTTCCTCTCGTTACGGCGAATCATCAAATAATGCATAATATGACTATACTAGGTCAAAACATAAAAATGACCTGACCTAAGGCTAGGTCAAGGTCACCATCTAGCCTAGCATAGTCAGTATGCATATGAATCAACTCACAATAGCAATAAAAATGGTATCAAAATACGGGTTTTATCAATATTTCCTGCAACGCAATTAACCCAAGTCTTAAAACCCTTCTTAGGAAGCCCCAGATGAACTCTCAGAGGTAACATGTCTAAACTTGCAACATGAACCGATAAAGAGGCCTAAGATACCATGATTTGGGGAATCCGAAGGTATTCCAAGCGGCGTCTGCAGACATAGAGCATTTTTCGGCAAATTTCCGTTTTACCCCATGCATTTTCAATGGAGAGGTCATGATTCGTACCTGTCCCTAGGCCATCGATGGGAAAAATCCCGCAATAAATGTATTAGTACTTTTTGGGCCCATTATATGGTACAAGTTTGAATTCGATAGATTCACCCTTTTCTTACTTACGCCAACTTAAACATTTTTTTGGGGTGAGGTCACTTGACCTGCACTGGTGACCTGACCTGAGATGACGCAACCTTAAATTTTGAGGGAAAGTTGCGGAATTGATCAATGATAAGGTGTGACAAGTACTGTGTCGCTTCGCGCCGACGTTTTTTCGTGCCACTGGGAGACCTCGAGGGGGTGTTCAAGCACCCCCCCAACGGGCCGGAACGGGGCTCGAATACTCTAGAACAGGGCTGAGGCCAAAAGGGAAGGCTCTAAACAATGTCTGCAATTTTTGGGGTCAAGGTCCTTCAAGGTCATTGACCTATTACGGCACAACCCAACATATTATGCCTAATTTGCGCTATAACTAGCGCTGTGCCCAAGCTTACCAATGACCTTTGATCAAACCTTGATCATCAAGGCCAGTGACCTTTAAAATTGACCTGTAACCTTGATCATCAAGGCCAGTGACCTTTAAAATTGACCTGTAACCTTGATCATCAAGGCCAGTGACCTTTAAAATTGACCTGTAACCTTGATCTAAACACTGAATAGCCTTTACTTTGATATAATAGCATACGTCATAATAGGAATCGTAACATTATGCAACGTCATTTAGGGGCTGTCCAGGAGTACCTGTGCTCATCAGGGACACCTATGCTCTCTGGGGGGCTTTGCTTCGATGAGGCACCTGTGCCACCCAGGGGCGCCTTCGCTCCCCAATGGACGCAACCTGCTATCCAGGGGCATCTTTGCTGTTCCGGGGGTGCCTTTGATACCCAGTGCCCAAGGGGAGCTTTTTCTTATCCAGGTTCACCATGGTATTGAGGGGCGTATTTTTTATTCAAGGTAACCTATACTACCCAGTGGCGCCTACCCTATGCAAGGGGCGCTTAGGCTATCCAGGGGCGGCAATTTGCTATGCATAGGGCGCCCTTATGCTCTCCATGGGCACCTCATTTAGGGTGCCTCTGATATTCAGGGGCGCTTTTCCTATCAACAGGGTACCTGTGCCATCTTGGGGCTATTCTTATCAAGGGACGCTGCTGTTATTCAGGAATACCTACACCACTGTCGAGGGTCGCCTTTGCTACCCAGAGGTGCCCTTTACTTCTTAGGAAATTTGGCGCCCGTGCTTTAAGGGGTGCTTCGGCATCGATTGATTGCTCTATTATTGGGCTTAGGTGCACGTGAACCTTGAGCTCATGTAGCGCCCATATTGTTGCTAAGGAACGCTTATGCTATCAAAGGGCGCCTTTACTATCCAGGGCCGCTGTTTTATTCAAGGCAGTCTGTTCTATCCACGGGCATCGGATATTTCGGGGGCGGTGCCGAGGTTATTCAGGAGGCGGTTTTTTTCTCCACAGGGGCGCACTATTGCTTTCCAGGGGCGCCGTTACTGCCCAGGGGTGTCTTTCTATCCAGGGGCGCATATGCTGTCTAGGTGTATTTTTCAATCACAGACATGATTGAAATACATGCCCCTACGTTATCCTGGGGTGCTTTTTGTCTCCGGTGAGGCGCTATTTTTCTCTTCCGGGCACCAGTTTATCCAAGGGCACCTATGCTGTCCAGATAACCTTTGTTATCTAGGGCTGCCTTCGCTGTTAAGGGGCACCTTTGCTACCCAAAGAAAGCATTTTACTTTCCTGGAGTGCTTATTTCCATCTAAGGGGAACATATGCTATCTTGGAGCGCCTTTGCAAACATGGGGCGCACTTTTCTATCCAGGTGCGCCTTTGCACTTGAGGGGGCGCCTCTGCAATCCAGGAGGAGCCCAAAATAAATGGAGAATAAGAATTCTGAAAAAAGGCGCTCGAACACTGAAATAAAGTGCCTAGTTATCAGAAAGAGGCGCTCATCTGCTGAGCGGGGAGGACTGCTGGTTGGTGAGGGCAGCGTTCTCGGAAACGGGCGCACATACTGAAAAAGGCACCCGGTTGCAGCGATGGAGCACTAAGCCTTCAGTTATAGGTTAATGAAATGTGGTTAAAGGCAGTCCATGCTCAAATTGAGCGCTCGAGCCCTGTAACAGAGCGCACGACTGTCGGGACAGGTGTGCCAAACCATAGACAGTAGGGCAGCTGAAGATGGAAAGGGACACCTATGATATCCTGGGGTCGCCTGTACTCTCAGGCGAGGCGCTTGTTTTCTTTCTCAGGCGCCTAGTTTATTCATGGCCGCCTATGCTGTCCAGATCATCTATTTCAAGAAGGGTTAACTTTGCTGTCCAGGGGCGCCTTTACTATCCAAGGGCGCATATGATATCTGTAGGGCGCTTTATGCAGAGGGCGCCTAGGCTGTCCAAGGGCGCCGTCCTAACCAAAGGCCGCCTTTCACTTCCCTGAAATGCCTATTTCTATGTAAGGAGTGCATATATTATCTAGGAGTGCCCTTGATATACGGACACGCTTTTTTGTCCAGCGGCGCCTTTGCTCTTGAGGGGCACTGCTCCAATCCAGGGTAGCTGAAGATGGATAAGGGACATCTATGTTATACAGGGGGAGCCTGTACTTTCCAATGGGGCGCTCATTTTCCTTCTCAGGCACCTAGTTTATTTAGGGAGCGCATAGGCTATCCAAAGGCGCCTTTGCTTTCGAAGGGGTGCCTTCCTAGGGGCGCCTTTGCTATCCAGGGGCGCCTTTGCTGTCCAAAGCACTTGTGTTATCCAGGGTTGTCTTTGCTGTCCAGTGGCGCCTTTGCTATCTAAAAGTGCATATGATATCCGTCGGCGCTTTATCCAGTGGGCGCCTGGACTATCAAAGGGCACTTTTTCTATCCAAGTGTTGCATTTATTTTCCTGAAGTGCCTATTTCTATCTAAGGGGCTCCTATTCTGTCCAGGGCACCTATGTTTCCCAGATTTGCCTTTGCTGTCCAGGGACGCCTTTGCTATCCAAGGGCACCTTTCTTAACCAAGGGGCGCATTTTGCTTTCCTGGAGCGCCTATTCCTATCTAAGGGGCGCATATGTTATCTAGGAGCGCCTTTGATACCAGGAGGCGGCTTTTTGTCCAGGGGCACCTTTGCTCTTGGGGGCGCTGCTCCAATGCAGGGCAGCTGAAGGTGGATAAGGGACATCTATGTTATACAGAGGGCGCCTGTACTTCCCAGTGGGGCGCTCGTTTTCCTTCTCGGGCTCCTAGTTTATCCAGGGGGCGTCTAGGCTATCCAAAGGCGGCTTTTCTATCGAAGGGGTGCTCTTCCTAGGGGCGCCTTTGCTGTCCACGGCACTTGTGTTATCCAGGGTTGTATTTGCTGTCCAGGGGCGCCTTTGCTATCCAAGGGTGCATATGACATCCGTAGGCGCTTTTTCTAGTGGGCGCCTAGGCTATCAAAGGGCGCCTTTTCTACCCAAGGTGAGCATTTTATTTTCCTAAAGCGCCCATTTCTATCTAAGGGGCGCTTATTCTGCCCAGGGCACCTATGCTACCAAGATTTGCCTTTACTGCCCAGGGGCGCCTTTCCTAGCCAAGGGCGCATATAGTATCCGCAGAGCGCTTCATCCAGGGGGCGCCTAGGCTATCTAAAGGCGGTTTTTCTATCGAAGGGGTGCCTTCCTAGGGGCGCCTTTGCTACCCAGGGGCGCCTTTGCTGTCCACAGCACTTAGGGTTGTCTTTGCTGTCCAGGGGCGCCTTTGCTATCCAAGGGTGCATATGACATCCGTAGGGCGCTTTTTCCAGTGGGCGCCTAGGCTACCAAAGGGCGCCTTTTTCTACCCAAGGTGAGCATTTTATTTTCTAAAGAGCCTATTTCTATCTAAGGGGCGCTTATACTGTCCAGGGCACCTATGTTACCAAGATTTGCCTTTGCAGCCCAGGGGCGCCTTTCCTAGCCAAGGGCGCATATGATATCCGTAGGGCGCTTTATCCAGGGGCGCCTAGGCTATACAAAGGCGGTTTTTCTATCGAAGGGCTGCCGTCCTAAGGGCGCCTTTGCTGTCCACAGCACTTGTGTTATCCAGGGTTGTCTTTGCTGTCCAGGGGCGCCTTTGCTATCCAAGGGTGCATATGACATCCTTAGGGCGCTTTTTCCAGTGGGCGCCTAGGCTATCAGAGGGCGCCTTTTTATACCCAAGGTGAGCATTCTATTTTCCTAAAGCGCCTACTTCTATCTAAGGGGCGCTTATGCTGTCTGGGGTACCTATGTTACCAAGATTTGCCTTTGCTGCCCAGGGGCGCCTTTCCAAGCCAAGGACGCATATGATATCCGTAGTTCGCTTCATCCAGGGGCGCCTAGGCTATCCGAAGGCGGGTTTCTATCGAAGGGGTGCCTTCCTAGGGGCGCCTTTACTACTCAGGGGCGCCTTTGCTGTCCAGGGGCGCCTTTGCTATCCAAGGGTGCATATGACAAATGACATCCGTAGGGCGCTTTTTCCAGTGGGCGCCTAGGCTATCAAAGGGCGCCTTTTTCTACCGAAGGTGAGCATTTTATTTTCCTAAAGCGCCTATTTCTATCTAAAGGGCGCTTATGTTGTCCAGTTCACCTATGTTACCAAGATTTGCCTTTGCTGCCCAGGGGCGCCTTTCCTAGCCAAGGGCGCATATGGTATCCGTAGGGCGCTTCATCCAGGGGGCGCCTAGGCTACTCAGGGGTGCATTAGTTCCCCATGGCGCAATATTGCTATCTAGTGGCGCCTTTTCTTTGCCGGGGCGCTTTTGTTAGCTTTCTAAATTTCATCTTCAACATTTTACTGGGGCGTAAAAGACCAGTAAAGGCGTCTAGTGTTTGGGCAGGGCGCTTTGCCATGGTTTTAATGAGTATGTGTTCATTCAAGTGGAATAAGTGGTATCTACCACCTTGGCGCACGAAATGGGTACAGGCGCGCCGCTCATATCGGCGCCGAAGGCGCCCGATATGAGCTGAGCTTTACTGGGGCGCTTCGGAGCTAAGGGGGCCCGGCCCCTGGCCCCCCTTGGATCCGTCACTGCACCATTGACTTCAGCAACTTGTATGGTATAGTTAAGTTTTTTTTCCTTCAGTAGTTCTGCAGTTCTACTGACAACAGCGCTCACTCCTCCACGTCCCTTTTCCTATACTATCGCACTGGCTGGATTTCGTCCTAATTTCTCAAACAAACCAGCGTGAAGAGGGTTATGGCAGAGCCGTGCATCAATCCAGACAAAAAGCGGCGACTGCCGGCGCGCCGAGCACGCGGCCGGCGCGTTAGGACAAAAATAGACGGGCCATTTCTCAGGCCCTCCCCGACCGCTGCCGTCGCTGCGCTGGAAGCCGGGCGGCACGCGCTGCAAGTGGGATTCTCCTCCTGCTGGTTGCCTTGTGAACATCACACCGAGCGCCACGCTGTCGGCACAGGGTGGCCTTGGCAACGACGCAGGGTTTTAAACGGTATCTGGGTGTGTAATGGTGCCTTCAGAACTGGGCTGTTGGGTTGTAGTGGATTTGTGGGTAATCTTTTTGGGAAATGAGCTCTTAGTAGGATTATTATTATGTATTACAGGCATGAAATATTTCAACGTACGGTAGTAGATAACACATTTAACAGCCATATGCATTGAACAGATGCATAACATCGGTGAAGCATCAGATATACCTACCTACCAGTAAAAGGACTGTGCTGGCGAAAACCGAGCGGGCACCTGATAAGGAAAATTTAAAGGTGAAATTATAATGGACGAGTCTTTTATGCAGCAGAACCGTAAAAATGTAGCATTTTAATTTTCTGAATGACATTGACAACGCTGAAACTGTTTCGCAGGTCAAAAAAGAAGAAAATTTGCAGCGATATCCGCATATAATCCATAATTTGGAAAATATTCTGTCATCAAGGAAAGTAAGGTTATGCTTTTTTAGCTTACGTTTTTGGGCTGTCTGGAATCGTTTTGTTGATTTGCACATGAGAATCGTATTTGCTGAAAGACAAAGGTTATACCTACTATTGCTTGAGATTGAAAAAAAACACTTTGAGATGATAATTATTGGGTGCAGCAATTTTTCGCTTACGTTTCTAAGTTTTCACAGGTAGTGGCTTGGTATAAATTAAAAGAAGGTTCCCAACGGATGTGAGAAATCAATTGTTTTATTTTGTATTCATATCGCTCATAACATACGGTTTATTTCTTTGAATGAGCTGAATCCACAAATTGATAGTGTCTTGTTTGAACTCTCCTCAGGGTTGGCACGTGCTTCACAGAGCGTTGCTTGAATTTGTACCGCTTAGACGGCACATGGGTGCAGATTTGACTCGCTGATACACATGGTCGCGCATCAATAGCTTTAAAAATACACACCCCTATTTGAATGAAAAATGGACGGAATGTTTTTGTTTCGTTATATAAAATCATTAAGGCCAACAATTCATGAAAATAGCAAAATTTGATAGGAATGACATAATTTGGCCCTGCACCCTGTGGTGAAGTTTTTGTGTCGCTACCATAATAATTTTTCGAGCAATGGGCAAAATACTAAAAATTAGGACCATATTCTCTAGCTCGGAGAAGCAGTTCTTGTTAATGCTGAGTGCACGCGCCCACGTGATTTAGTATCCATCGTATAGCAAACATTCATAAGAACAGTTCAGTGCAAAATTTACTCCACAGCACCTGTTTGGGATATCGTCGCACATCCTTGAGTTTCCCATAAATTTGTATATTTTCGTTATGGGAGGGGCGCGCACGTACGCACGTGCGGCATGGTTTTAGTGCTGGTAGGTGCGGCTCAGTTATTTTGCTGGTGCAAATATGCATACCAAATTTCAGCCTAATCGGGCCAGCAGTTTCAGATCTATTGAACAGGGATACGCACCTGCACACGTGGAGTGGGACCATAAATTTAACCGATGCTTTTCCGTTTTAGATCAGTCCGAATATATGCTTTAAATTAGGTACATCACAATTGAATTCACATTTTCTTAATTACAGCGTGGGGGTGAAACCTGCTCTCCCCTTCCCGTAACCTGTGCACGAGCGTTTTGATTAAAGATGAAATTAATATTCACCTCTCAACTCACGGCATTTCTGCTCCCAGCACTCCAAGTTTGAGCCTATTCAGATGAGTAAAAACCAAGTTATGACGTAATAAGTGACGGCAATTTGATTTCATATGCCTTCATGTGCCCCCGCTTTTGCACGTGCCACGAGCTTCACTAGCACCCCACCCACCCCTGATGTGTTCAGTCAGTAAATGAACTGATAATGTTATAATATGGTGAAGGTCCCGTCAAGGTATGCTGCACCCTTTCGGAGATAAAAGCTTTTCGTAAGCGTGACGGCCGGCCCGGGCCGGGCCGTGTCGCTCATATGTGAAATTGTCTTCATATGTAAGGAGAGACCTTTCGTATTCTTCGCGTCCGCTCGGTAACAATGGCAACGAACAACACCTACGAGAGCAAGTCCTTTGTTTTGTCGTATCAGCGGGAGCCTCACTATGATAGCAAACGCCTGGCGCATTTGTCTTCTTGTAAGTGTGGAATATAAGAGGCAATCCCTTTTCCTTTTTTTGCTCCACACAACGCGAAAATACTGAAAATGTCAAACGCCTGGTTTCACTGTAGCACGGAGCATTGTTCAAGTAATTTAATGTCAAATGAGAAGCTTTATGTTACAACTGATCATGCATTATAAGAGATATCAGAGTCCAAAAATCCATGAACCTTATTTCTGAAATTAAACAGAGAAAACACTTGTCATGACGCTTTTTTCTTTCTGGAAAGGTCCGTCACCCCATTTTAAAAAATAGCCAGGCGTACCCCTACCGCGATCCAAACGACAACAGCACCGTTATGTTAACTCCAGAAACATAAAATTAAACGAGTCGCAGCACGCTCTGCTAGGAAATGAAGCAAAACATAAGAAAGAAAACATTGTGTTACTAAACTAGTAATTGTTATAAAACGCTGGCTCATAGAAGCTTCTGTAAATGTCACAAAAGCCTAGACCACTATCCCATCATTTATGTATAAACAGAGAGACTGAGCTCATGTAACCGATAGTCTTAGTGTTAATTTCCACGCAGACTACTTCATGGTGATTTAAGTTAGCAATTCCCTAGAATATAGCAGACAAATAAACAAGCTAATAAAATATATTACAAAACGAAGGCTGACTAAGAGGGAGGGAAAGTGATAAGTTATTAGCAGAATGACAGAAAGACCGGGAATTTTCGAGAAAAATAGTCAAAAAAGGAAAGAGGGACAAAATTCATCAATCTATACAGATACACTTAACTATACACATACAAACAGAGACAACAAATGTTTACACACGCCTCAATAGACATACAAACTCACGCACGGCGCGGGCGCATACGCCCCTAAGAAAAGAAGCAACTCGGCACAACACACTATTTATTTTCTCTATGATATTTAAGAAGGTTAAGGTTTCTTGTGTGTGTTTTTCTTCAAAGTAGCTTTGTTTAAGGGCACATCATCAAAATTGGGAAAAAGGGAGCAGACAGCTTGATTCCAAAGACGCGGTGCAGTATATGCAGTTATGACACGGAATTAAAATAATAGGAATTTCATTCGTGTTGAATTCAGACATATTTGGATAACTCAGTATTAGTCAAGTCATCATAAGTCGTAAGCCTTAATGTCATCATCAAAAGCGTCCTCACAGAGTTTTGCGGGGGAAACAGGTGCAAATATTTGTAGTATAAAACAAGTTAAATGCGCCATACAAATGTCTGGCCTAAACATTTCGGCCCCAAATTTGCCTTTACGGCCGCTTTCAGTGAAACAGAACATTTTACAAGAATCAAATCAGTAGTCGAATATAATGGGCCAGTCCAGCCCATGGTAAAACTCTTGGCTACCCGCGTTTTCTAAAAAACTAGACATTTCTCAACTGATCGGTTCAGTTTAACCTCACAACGTACAGTAAGCCTTCAGACTGCCAAAACTCCAAATAAACCTCCTGCGATCTAAACGTACCGCGGCTATCTCGTGAAGTTATTTCAAATGAATGAACTGTCCTTATACTGTTGACGCCAGAAATAATCACACCGGATAGCAAGGTGCAGTAAGGCCTAAAACCCTTCTAAATCCCATTTGTCCACAGCTTTAGCAGCATAACAGCCAGTACCAGCTGTCAGTGATCACTGCTGCTGTGAACTTCGTCCAATGTGTGATGAATGATGACATTTATGATAGTTATGTCAGCTGAATTTAGCTCCAAACGATGGCGAGACATCAAAAGGCTCAACTGCACCATTAGCTGAGTAGCTAATGTCATGCAACAATTAACTGGCACAGACAGCCGAGACTAGACCCAGGACCTTTCGGCTGTTGTTGCCCACGGCCTGTAACAATGCTCATTATGTTGTCTTTTCAGACATAGGAAAGGATTCACTGAAGGTAATGATGCATAGAAGTATTCAGAAACACTGAATTATCATATCTTCTCCATCAGGGATAGAAATACCCAAACCTAACACAGCGGCGGAGACAAGATTTCTGGTCCTCCCAAACGTAAGCAGCCGGCAGGAATTTCAAAGGATATTGAAGCTTGTAAAGACGCATGCGGTTCTTACACTTTCGCACCCGTGCAGTGCACTCATAGCGAGACATGCTGCCTATACGACGAATGGCGGATTTAGACGAAAGTATTTCCTTTCGAGTGGAGCCGAAGTTTCATGTCCTAGAAATCCAGTCCTCCAACTCCAGACAAAACCATGAAGAGTTTTTATCGGAAAATCGACCGGTTTTATACTACTCGGCCCCCCCCCTGAATAGGTCAGTGCAGATGGGAAAGTCACGAGCCCATCTCGCTCCACTCACCTGTTCCTCGACAGGTGAGGCCATCAGACCATCCAGGTAGATGAGATCGGTCTCCTTCACGTCCCGTTTGCCACCAAGCGCTTGGATTCGGGGGCGGAGAACAGCAGCCATGCTCTGTCGGTCACCGGGGTCAAGTGAAGAAGCAGCAGCCAGGCTCTGTCGGTCGCCGGAGTCAAGTGAAGAGCAGCAGCCATACTCTGTCCGTCACCGGGGTTCAAGTGAAGAAGCAGCAGTTATGCTCTGTCGGTCACCGGGGCCAAGTGAAGAAGCAGCAGCCATGCTCTGTCGGTGTCACCGGGGCCAAGTGAAGAGCAGCAGCCATGCTCTGTCGGTCACCAGTAGCAAGGGAAAAACATCAGCCATACTCTGTCGATCACCGGGGCCAAGTGAAGAGCAGCAGCCATGCTCTGTTGGTCACCGGGGTCAAGCGAAGAAGGAGCTGCCACGCTCTGTCCGTCACCAGGGCCAAGTGAGGAGCAGCAGTCATACTCTGTCGGTCACCAGTGTCAAGTGAAGAACAGCAGTCATGCTCTGTCGGTCACCGGGGTCAGGTAGACAACATCAGTCGTGCTTTGTCGGTCACCGGGGTCAAATAAAGGACAACAGTCATGCTCTGTTGGTCACCAGTGTCAAGTGAAGAACAGCAGTCATGCTCTGTTGGTCACCGGGGTCAAGTAAAGAACAACAGTCATGCTCTGTTGGTCACCAGTGTCAAGTGAAGAACAGCAGTCATGCTCTGTTGGTCACCGGGGTCAAGTAAAGAACAACAGTCATGCTCTGTTGGTCACCAGTGTCAAGTGAAGAACAGCAGTCATGCTCTGTTGGTCACCGGGGTCAAGTAAAGAACAACAGTCATGCTCTGTTGGTCACCAGTGTCAAGTGGAGAACAGCAGTCATGCTCTGTTGGTCACCGGGGTCAAGTAAAGAACAACAGTCATGCTCTGTTGGTCACCAGTGTCAGGTGAAGAACAGCAGTCATGCTCTGTTGGTCACCGGGGTCAAGTAAAGAACAACAGTCATGCTCTGTTGGTCACCAGGGTCAGGTGGAGAAACATGAAGCTGAACCTCTATTCATCCACAGACATCGCAGTCTCAGTCTCCTTTAATCACATTCGCTCCAATATTAGTATCAGTAAAGCATTCGTAGCGTAACATACATTTTCCACGTTTATTTAAGATATGAAAATATGTGTGGGGAGAAACAGAAACAGCGAGTGAATTATTTAATGTTTCTAAGATCCAGCCAATGCTTTTGTGTCACCTCACTGGTTTCTCTTTTTATTTCATCTTTTTATTTCTTTCCATCATTGTCTTACCCAAACTATTCTTTTCTTCCGCTCCCATCAAACATAACTCTACTCTAAAATGACAAACTACAAAAGAAATCGGAACATTTTCATATAGTGCTGAAAACACCCTTGAGTGTTGAGTTATTTCTGACTCGTTTTAAATACAGCAGCTTACGAAAGAGCTGTGAAATAACTCCAAAGGTCAGGTGTGCTTTTTGTAGTGTAGGGATCTTTCAGCTTCTGGCCTAGTTTTCCAGCATACATGGTCTGAACCCATTTAACATATTCAGCAAAGCGTTCCTTAAGCATACAGGAGTTATAACAAACATAATCGTAAGCTGCCCCGCTTGAGGATATTTTTGAATGTTTCCCTAATAACTATTGTGTGATATAATTACTTTTCAATGCCTCTTTCCATCCCTCTTCTCCTATCAACCCGTGCTCTATATATAGTGCTTCAAAGGCCAAATACTCGGAATCTGATGAAGCTTTTGGCCTCGGCTGCAAACCGACAACAGAAGCCCTGGGGAGGCGGACGCAGAAGCCTCGCGAAGGAACAGAGCCGGGTAGCCAGGGAAGCCTGACAATTTTCTTAACAAGGTCTATTCTTCAGCATTTCAGACTCGCATAGGTGTTTTCAGCCATAATACCAACAAAGAGAACTCACCTTGATGACAATTTCCTTCATTCCCATTGATATTGGAAGAGGTTTGTGGTTGCATGCTTACCCAAATGCCTAAATACACACTGCATGTCTTTAAATTTGTTGAGTTAAAATAGGTACCAGCTGGCTGAAGTCAACAAAGTTTCACCTTTAAGTGCTGAAGTCTGCATACGACTGAACTGAATGCATTGGGTGTTTGTATTTTAAATGCATAGACGTGAGAACGGGGGGAGGGGAGCAGGGTCCATGGCCTCCCATATTTCATGCGTCCCTGCCCGCGTCTATACACTTTAGATGCGGGTAAAGGTACCATGCACAGAAAGCCTCATAAGTCCTTAAAGGGGATGTGGCACCTTTGTAATGTAATTTTAACTGAGATAGAAAAGTTGTAAAGTATGCCCGAAAACCCGGTACTCAATATCTCATTTGTCTTGAAACTCGAAATTTTCGTAGAGAAAAACTAAAAACCTACCTGAAATGTACTGAAAATGTACCCAAGGAGCCAGCCACAGCTGTTAGCTGTTGGCGTGACGTCAGCATGTCGTCACGCTAGCAGTTGATAACTGTGGCCGGCTGCTTGGGTACATTTTTGGTATATACATTTCAGTTTCAGGTAGGTTTTTAGTTTTTTCTCTACGGAAATTTCGAGTTCCAAGACAAATGAGATATTGAGTACCGGGTTTTCCGGCCTGTTTTACAACTTGGCTATCGCAGTTAAAATCATGTTTTAAAGGTGACACATTCCCTTTATTTTTCCACATACCTTGTAGAAATTCCAGAATTCCAGACTATAATGATTTTAGAGGCCATTGTTATTGAAAATAATGGATTTGGCCTTATTTGTCCTGAAAAATGGCTAATAAGCCAAATGTTGAACGTTCTTTAATTTTGCTCTGTGAAAGGTAAGAAGTCTCCAAATCAGCGTGTCATCAAATCAGGTCTGGTATTTTTGTGTGACGGATTGAACCTCTTAGATTTGCAGCATAAACAAACATGAATAGAATACAAATGACGTTATGACTAATGACGTTGTGACGTTGACGTTAGCTAAAATAGGTTATCATCAGCAGTCAAAGTGACACTAATCAATTCATGCCCATGTTTTAAATACCTTAAACTTATTTCACGTTTCGAACTAATCATTGAAGAAAGCTGTAAGTATCTATAGTCGCCAGTACCAAAGGGACGATTGGCACATAGCATTAAAAGAGCAGTAAGCAAGAAACATTTGTGCACTCAGCGAGGCTTGAGCATTACGTCACGTTCTCACGTTCACCTTATGTCACGTGACCACCCGTGGCGGAGTGGGTGGATAGGCGGTGGAGTTTTACCTCCTTTCTCCGCGATTGGTGAGTTATGGGACAAATAAAATATTTATATATCAAGTGGTTTATTGGCGCCATCCCCGTGGGGTACCTGGCAAAGGCACCGTGCTTGGGTGTGGAAGGCCCCTGGATCAAGGCTGACCTGTGGCAGCCTTTTCCGCGGCCACCTCCATCCCAAGAAATGGTGGTACACTGCGAAATTCGTGCCACAACAGTGCCATATCTGCAAAAAAGGCTTTTGTGGCAGTGAATTGAGTCACCCCTCCATGTTGAGAGCACAAATGTTGTGATTTTTTTGGAAAATGTTGCCTGTTTAAGCAAGTCAGTTTGTACTTTGTATATCAACAATAGTACTACACCCAGAAGGCACAGGTGATGGTACACCATGAGAGCGCTGCACTCTCCCACAAGTCATGCATTGCACACAAGTGTAGAACAAAACGCGAATTGAATAAAAGGCTATCAACTTGAAAGGTAAAATACTGGATTTAGACGCCGATCCGCTGACCTGAATTGGATATATTTTACCCTTCTGTTTAAGTGCCCCCCCTCACCCTCAATAACATTCCGTTGCCGCCTATGGACTAATGCACCCTTACTCACTTCGTTTTTTTCAAATTAAATGAATGGGAAGGGGGCTACACCACAAATAAAACCACACGCATGAAGAGCCTTTATACAATGAGACCTAGCTTCATTTATGTATCACACACTCAAAGGTCTTAGCCGTTACCATAGTCAGTTATTTTTCCCTAGCACCTGAGTGGGGTAGACACTGAACAGGGGAGATGGGCAGTAACACTGGCGCGCCCACCTTTGTCCTTGTGCCTTCTCCGACAGTGGTGGCGTTCTTTGACGCCGTGCTGGGACGCCATGTTGTTGGAGAGGAGCACCATGCTGTCTGAGTTCTCCTGCCGGCAGGACGACGGCTCGGTAAACTCCGCTAAGGACCAGAAAATTTGACTCAGAAATCCTGAGTCAAGGACTAGAAATACTCCTATCGAATCAGCTTCAGACGTGTGAAATTTATGCTCCGAGTCGGCTCCAGATGGTGAAGATAATTCGGCACCACCTTAGACAATTCAGCGTATATATATATATATATATATATATATATATATATATATATATATATATAGGGTAAGAGTGGGTAAGAGTACTCAGGAGATGAGAGAACGCAGCAGCTGTTTCGGTTACTTAGCAGCCACTGAGATGGTTTATACGCTGGTATAAAAAGCCAATTCAGAGCCTTGGCTGCTACAAAAATCCGGCGTGCTCCTGTTCTTCCCGCGGAAGTGCATAGCAAAATAAGTTTCTGTGCACCCTTGATATAATATGTCTTAACTAGGTAAACTTGCAGACCATGCTTCTATTATCAATAGTATTGTATTACGCTCTGCCATGAGTAAGAAAGGTGAGCTAGGATTGTGATGCAGGACTGGATTTTACGCTAAATCGCCTCCCAACATGTTTATGAAAACTTTCTTCCCACGGAAGCATGTCCGGCAAGAGTACGCAGTAGACCATTGTGTAAGAGTACGCATGCTTAGAGATAGGAAATGTATTTTTGCTCGGGACAGAGTCCGTAATTCATACTTGGAAAACCAAACATTGCAATATACTTCTTGTATGATTAGAACGATATAAAATCCTACAATTGCTTGGCTTCGCAACAAAAACTTCGCAACATGGCCAATGTACCAAAGGCACAGCGGGGCATCAATGTGTACTCCAGCCTCCTCTTTTGCGTACTCTTACCAACCCACTCCGGCAAGACTACACACATGACTTTTTAATTCTGATGGGCTCGTGGCGAGTTTCTTTGAAAGACATCGAGATGTAACATAAACCATATATAGAAAATTATTCAGGCTTAGCAAACAAATAAAAATTCTAGCTGTTATATATATAGAATTAAACGTTGTTAAGTTTTGAAGTGCTGCGGCGTACACACACACACACACACACACACACATATATATACATATACATATATATATACATATATATATATATATATATATATATATATTTATATATATATATATAACTCATATAAATATATATATATATAGTTTTAATATCAAAATATTTCATATTTTATACAAAAGGTAATATATACATAACCCTTATTTTAATAAATCATTAATTTCGCTACAGATGCTGGTATTTTGTTACCTGGAGTACCATCTCCGTAAATAAGAGATAGGTAATAAAGGCAGTAATACATAACCTAGCTACTCAATTCAGGACAGATGGAGGCTTTCGTTGTTCCAGCATAAGTGTAATTTATCAGAACCACATGAAGAAATGCATGGAGCGCAGCGCAATAGTATTTCTCAGAGTGGTTCTAATCTGGCCGCTTTACCGGTCTCGTCGTGGTCTGTCTGTATAAAGAAGTAGTAAAAAATAATGTTCCTTTCACCATTAACGCAATACATCTTGGAGAGACTTCAGACCGAGATCAATTAAGCACGCCACGTTAGTTATGGCCACCCGCTGCTGACTTTTAAGTAATCCGGCGGCCAGCGTCCCTGCGGTACCCGGCCGTCCTCAATGTCAGCTCCAGGATATGTGATATTCATTGCCCTTCGTTAGACAGAATCAGTCTCTTGTTCCAATAACCCAAGAAATATCATCATCACATCGTTTATCACAGTGCATTCGTCGTGTTAGGTTCACACTTTCATGGCTTTACACGAAAATGTTGCATTTCAGCCAAATGCTCATATAATTGTGTAGCATTTTATTATTATTATAATAAGCTTCCTGATGAAGGTGCTTGTATGCTGGAAAACCTAGATTATACAAATCTAGACCTAATGAAAGACCTAGATAGAAAAAAACAAATTCTCTTAGTACCTAAGCAGACAGGCTACAACAAACAACCATGTTAGGCCTGTTAGGTACGATTGCAGGCGAGACAATGAAACCATATTTGAAGTCAAATAATGGTGGAAACCTAGCAAGTTGAAGTCAGTCAAATTTAATGGACATTTTTTGGAAGATAATTATCCGTAACACTTATCTAAAATTCGTACCGACTTCAAGCGACAATGAGTCATAAACTTCTCGATAGCACTTTGTTATCGGTGTAGTCAAAGAAACATCCGATAGGTCATTTTCATTGGCACTTTCAAGATGAAATGTGCTCCTATGAATCCAAAAATCCGTAACACGCATTTCAATACATGCAATGGATTCAAAATATCTACAGTGATCCTGAGATTAGGCAGGATAAGTTTTATTTTGGATTTGTAAACTCTTTCAATTACTTCGGTTGTCAAGCTATGAAATCTTTGATTTCCCATGCAACATGCTGGATTTGTTGCCAGGAAGAGCTTTGTGACATAACTCGAAAGCTTTCTGAGGTATGCAGATAGAAAAAGGGTATCAAATTGATCACCATCAGGATATTCAACAAGCATTATGCCGAGAATTTGCGAACAGTTATAGGGACACGATTCTCGGCACAGTGTGTGTTGAATAGGCTGATGGTGATCAGTTTGAGACCCTCATCCTATCTGTATACCTCAGTAAGTTATATATATATATATATATATATATATATATATATATATATATATTCTCTTTGAGGCAATGACGGTTGAAGAGTATAGCACTCGCGCACTTGGATATTTTTCTTTGGAGTTGTTCTATTTTTCGTGCGTTGGCTTTTATCTCAGTCGTTAATTCGTTTAAAAGGTCACCAAAACTCATTAATTAGGACTAGTTACCACTGTATTTTTAACAGTCATCTTCAGCATTAAATATTTGCTCATAGTTTTTATTCCACAATTCGAAAACATGTTTTTTTAAACATCACGAGAACGAGCATTATAGCAGTACCACTTCCTTATTAGCTACCTTACCTATTCTAAACGATGCATCTAGGTATTCCTATAAGAACATTAACATTTACTACATTTCAATACACGAATTACATAAATTAATTACATTTTACATCAGTTATATGTGGCATATATTCATTAACAATGAACATTGATCATCGTCTCATCCCCCCAAAGCGTAAGTGTTCGGTGTGTGTTTATCTGCATGTTGAGTGAGGGCTTTTTTCGTGTATATGTAGTGCTTCGAGGACTGCTAGTTTTCGTGTGTCATTGGTGGTAGCGATAATGTGTGTGTTCTGGACTAGTGTTTGCCTCGTGAGTTCTGTGTTGTGTGTAGTTTGCATATGCTGCTTGATGGCTCCATCCTGCAGATGCATGGTGAGCCGTCGAGACAATGTCGTTGTAGTCACACCATTGTAGTGTTCGGCATGAGGTCTACAACCCTCATGTGGACATGAGAATTTATACACCACATTGGTGCGCTTCAACGGCACTGTCTCGACTGGCTTGTTAGTCATGACAAGGTTGCGTGTTTTCTGTGTTTGGTAGTATATGTGAAGTTGGAATCTTTCTTGGTTTTTGCACTCTACGTTGTGCCTAATGATATCCTTAAGTATTCTCTCATCTGTTTTGTGTGCGCTGCTCATGTTGTTTCTGTAGTAGATGTGGTGTGTCTGTGTAACGGTTGTCTCTGTTTTTTCGGTTTTCGATAGTTGTCTGTTTATTTCTGTGTCTATGTCATGATTTGTGTAGCCGTTGGATACTAGAAGTTGTTTTGTGCGATTCAGCTTTTCATGCATCTTTTGGTAGGTGGAACAGTGTTTAAGGGCTCTTCTGATGAAGGCTTTAAGTACGCTTCGTTTATACCGCTCAGGACATTCACTATCCGCATTAATTGTAATACCTAAAATAAGCACTTCGATCTAATATAACGAAGATCTAATATATTCTCAGAAACTAAATGATATAATTTCTGATCAAACTAAGTTTAAGCGAATCACAGCTGATCCTACGAACAAACTAAAGGTGAGAGTTAACCATATTATCAGTGCTGCCAATGCGTTAAAAGGAGGAGTTCACTTTTCTAAAATAGTTGATGAATATTCCCCTGGATATATCTATGGTACAGTTAAAACCCATAAAGAAGGAAACCTTTTAAGACCCATAATTTCTCAGATTAGCACCCCCACATATAGACTCGCAAAAAGATTGAACAACCTATTGAAACCGTACATTCCAGCTAAGTACTCTGTCGAATCTGTAGAAGAGTTCCTTGGCCTGTTGAGAACAAAGAAACCGCGGGGAATTCTTGCTTTAATTGATGTAACTAGCTTGTTCACCAATGTACCAATTAACAAAACCATAGAGATTATAGTAGATGAAGTGTATCACTCACATACTAATGGCCTCCCAACGCTTAACCTACCGGAGAAAATTCTCCGAGACCTCCTCTGTGCATTTACAGCAGACTCTCCATTCAGGAGTCCAGATGGTTGCCTGTATGTCCAAAAGGACGGAGTGGCCATGGGCTCACCCTTGGGACCACTCTTCGCAAACCTCTACATGGCCCACATTGAAAACAAAGTCTTGCGGGAAACGGAAACCGCCCCACTAACATATGTTCGATACGTTGGCGACATATTTACAGAAATCACAGACTTAAAAAAGCCTAATCACCTATCAATCAACTTGAACATGCATCGGTGCTCAAGTTCACTTTTGAGCTCAGCCGTGACAACATGCTACCATTCCTAGATGTTCTCATTGAAGCAACCGACAGTAAATTTCTAACCAGTGTGTATAGAAAACCCACAAACCAAGGTATTACAATGAATGCGGATAGTGAACGTCCTGAGCAGTATAAACGTAGCGTACTTAAAGCCTTCATCAGAAGAGCCCTTAAACACTGTTCCACCTACCAAAAGATGCATGAAGAGCTGAATCGCACAAAACAACTTATAGTATCCAACGGCTACACAAATCATGTCATAGACACAGAAATAGACAACTATCGAAAACAGAAAAAAACAGAGACAACCGTTACACAGGCACACCACATCTACTACAGAAATAACATGAGCAGCGCACACAAAACAGATGAGAGAATACTTAAGGATATCATTAGGCGCAACGTAGAGTGCAAAAACCAAGAAAGATTCCAACTTCACATATGCTACCAAACACAGAAAACACGCAACCTTGTCATGACTAACAAGCCAGTCGAGACAGTGCCGTTGAAGCGCACCAATGTGGTGTATAAATTCTCATGTCCACATGAGGGTTGTAGACCTCATGCCGAACACTACAATGGTGTGACTACAACGACATTGTCTCGACGGCTCACCATGCATCTGCAGGATGGAGCCATCAAGCAGCATATGCAAACTACACACAACACAGAACTCACGAGGCAAACACTAGTCCAGAACACACACATCATCCCTTCCACCAATGACACACGAAAACTAGCAGTCCTCGAAGCACTACATATACACGAAAAAACCCTCACTCAACATGCAGATAAACACACACCGAACACTTACGCTTTGGGGGGGATGAGACGATGATCAATGTTCATTGTTAATGAATATATGCCACATGTAACTGATGTAAAATGTAGTTAATTTATGTAATTCGTGTATTGAAATGTAGTAAATGTTAATGTTCTTATAGGAATACCTAGATGCATCGTGTAGAATAGGTAAGGTAGCTAATAAGGAAGTGGTACTGCTATAATGCTCGTTCTCGTGATATTTAAAAAAACATGTTTTAGAATTGTGGAATGAAAACTATGAGCAAATATTTAATGCTGAAGATGTCTGTTGAAAATACAGTGGAAACTAGTCCTAATTAATGAGTTTTGGTGACCTTTTAAACGAATTAACGACTGAAATCAAAACCAACGCACGAAAAATAGAAAAACCCCAAAGAAAAATATCCCAGTGCACGAGTGCTATACTATTCAACCGTCATTGCCCCACAGAGAATATATATATATATATATATATATATATATATATATATATATATATATATATACCGCGCACTGAATTAAAGCCGATTATTATGGTGGAGGGGGGGGCAGCGGGTCCCAAATCGTGAAAAAACATGTATTTAAAGAAAATGGGCAGAATCGGGGAAGGAGGGTTGTGGCAAACGCCAATGCCTTTCTTGACACTCCGTCCCCCATGGATTTGCGCCTCAAAGACCCACAATGAACATATTTTGTCTTTCTTAAAAAATGATGTTTGAATGGTTTTTAACTGTGAGTTTAAACTGTTTCTCAAACGCCACTAAATTCATATCTCTAATGGTCCACATTCTTTCAGGAAAAGTGAAGCACAATTTTCCCCAACTATGATTTCACTGGCTTATCTGAAGGCTAATTTGATCTATGCTCGAATAACGGAACAGCTCGAAGTCCCTTGAATGACTTACAAAAGGCGAATTCATCAAACGGAATGACCATTTTTGAAAGCTCACAATACTAAATTGATACCAATGACCCCATCTCTGGTAGTGGTCAGCGCTTCTGCCAGGAATCAGTCGTCTCTCAAATATCTCCCTGACAAGATATACTGTTGTTTACTGCTTAACAGAGGAAAATGCTTACCGAGCGGGCGCGTGGTGCCTTGAGATCTCTTCTTCTATGTCTATAGGATTTTCACATGAGCGACACGTTTCGACTCGGTCCGGCCCGCCTCGACAGGCACAGTAAGGAAAGTTCACACCTCCAAAGGAATGCATCATGCCTTAATGGGGAATTCACATCCTAACTTATTCTATATATTATACCATCTTATAGCGTAGTCAATTAAAATTGAGTCGCTGAATGAAAGGCAAGCTGGATGGTATGTTTGCAAAGCTCGAGGTATGTGCAGAGGCAAGGGCATGTCAAATAATCATGTTTGTGTCACTTATTTCATCTTAAATCGGTTCTGGCTCATCTGAATTGACCGAAAATTGGCAACGAGCATCAATGCAATCGGTTAAATGGTAAAGAATTGTTTAATCCCGATCAAACCACTTGCGCTCAGGTGCTTTCCAAAGGGGTGAGCACATTTTACCTTCACTACCCCATAAGATTTGGTACGCATATCTGCTCTAGTAAAATGAATGCATTGTACCCAAGGGCGTCGCCACGTGGATTTTCGAGGGGGACTGGAGTCAAGTGTGGGGAAGGGGCCAAGGCCATTGTTGAAAAAAACCTTGAAACCACTTAAATTCGGCATTATCAACGGTATGTCCTGTAAAAAGTGGGGCGTCGGCGCCCATTTTTCAGGCTCCCCGGCGACGCCCCTGATTGCACACATCAAAGTCGAGACTATACCTCATATGCACCCATGCACGCCCCTTCAATAATGAAAAAAATTGTTTGCTTCAAACTCAACAGTCTACCACCGCATCCCAAATAGACATGGTACGTGAATTTTTCACTGATATGTCTTCATGAGTGTTGGCCGAACGCATTGGTGAACGCAGGGGTGGGGGGGGAATTCTGGCCATGCCCGCCCCAAAGCGCTGGAAGGGGCACACTATCTTTTGGACCCCCAAAGGCCGGACATTTTTTTGAAAAAGTGTTTACACGAGGTCTGTCGAGCAATTAAATATTCGCTGTCAACCCCCCCCGCAGGAGTGCGATCATGTACTTGGAGAGGTAGCTTATACTAAGTCTGTCGAGCACCCAAATTGCACGTCCCACCCCCCATAATTCTATTCATAATTCATAATGACCTATTTAATCTCCATAATTCATATTCTTCTATTCATAATGATAATTCTCCCAGGCTCCATGAAAGATAGTCTGCTGTGCCTTATATTCAAGTTTTCGACAAAAGGTGTCCGCTCGGTTTTCATCCACACCAGGCTTTTAGTGGTAATAAATCCAAGAAGGCACCTCGCCTGTTCTCGCTGGAAGAATGTGTCTAATTTTCTAGCTGTGATTAAAAAACATACAAATATTTATTGAGCATCAAATACCTATTCGTTAAGATTAGGTCAAATAAACACTTCACTAGCAAGGGAAAAATGACTTGAAGAAAAATGCATTCCAGCTATCCATATTGTCGTGGACACCAGGTGTTTTTCAAACCTCTGCTGGAATAAATCTTCCAAGATTTTGGCCATCATTTGAGGGAAGGACCTGTAGGAATATGTGGGTAGAAGAGTCAAAGTTCATTATCTCTCATCTAACCATCGAGCCGACGCTGGCCTGCATATATGTTAGTCCTATTTACACGCGATGACATTGGCCAGCTTCTTGGCAATTTCCAATCTCGGCGAAAGCAGCGTTCATGCATGGTGTCAGGTCTGAATTTTTATAGGGGGAGGGGGACAAGCTAGAAAATTTCACTACAGTATAAAAGATGGTGCTTTCTTCTGGGCTCAACTTCCAACTCCATAGAACGACAAATCCAGTTTTGTCCTTAAAACTCACTCATCATGGCACTGGACAGGCGCTGGTTTTATCTGCTCACCGCGTCAAGCAGCAATACAAGTTGATTTTAGGGACAGCATTGGATTTGGTGCTCTAAAAATATTAAAGTTGAGTCCAGAATCAAAGCAAACGACGGCTATTCGTGCTGTAGCCCAATCTTAAAGCTTGCCCAAAAAATGGCAACCCTGGCACCATGCAAGTGGGCAGGTCAATACCGCCCCTTGTGTAAACGCAGCTATGGTCTCAGCTGCAGGAAAAAAACACCGATCACTTAACACGACAAGAAACTGACCATTGTGAAAAACAATAGCATCTAATAAATTAGCAAGACTTGCCAGCTACTGTCACAAAACACATCTGGCATGTTTTATCCGACTTTAGCTTTGAGCCTGACATGGGACGTAATGAAAACTGTGGTTTGTTGACAAATCGAGCGTTTCCGGGGCAGCTCGTTCCCGGGTGATTTCACGCAAATAAACAGACTGATGCGCTGCAGATGGGCACGGCTGTAAGCACAGCCACCGGAACAAACACCTCGCCTACACAACACCGTGCACTGGCTGACTATCTAGCAAACATTTAAGCACATTCAGTCGTCTAAAAAATAATGTTTCTTCTGTAAACTGAATTCATACTTAAGTTATGTCGAATATTGGAGTTTAGAATGAGCACGCCGTGGACATGCTTTGCATGCCAGCGTGACCTTGTGGCGGCCGCTCCCCGGGAGATCATTGCTGCAGTCATAATGTGGCCGTTTGCTGACTCGTTCTAGCATCCAGCTGGCAGAGATCCCGCCGACACATTTGTGGCCCTAATTCTGGCAGAGCTCCCCGAAGCCATCCGCACTAGTCACCTACGTTACCAGAGTTGAATACAAATGTTCAGCTCGTTGGCCAATTACATTTGAATTTGAGTCGGCATGTCAGAACAAAATTGACTATAGAGAGGTCAAGAGATCAACATACAAGATGGACCATAGAGACAAACAGTGGCACATCTAGCCGGTAGGTTTCGGGGGCAAGCCAAAGTCGATTAGCAAAAGAAAACGTCACGCGGTGAGGGTATACCACAATTTACTAGACGGTAGATTTTGGGGGTAAACCCAATGCCCTTGAATGTACGGTAAACCCAGAGTCGAGATAAACAAAATAAAACGTCGCAGGTTCAAACATGTAGCCACAAGATGCTTTGTTTTGCTATCCAAGGCGCAATGTTTACACTGAAGTTGGCTGTTTCTGTTTAAACTTGAAAGTTGAAACACCAAAAACTTGCTTATAACCTAAAAAGGAGTTGGGGTAAAAGGAATTCTACAGTTTTGTGGGGGGGGGGCAAAGCTATGTTTTGCCCCGAGTTTTTCTTTTAGGGGTTAATGCTTTTTTGCCCCTCCCCTGGGTCCGTCACTGGAGACCAAGAAGCTAGTCCGTGCCCTATCGTGATGCCGAACGGTATGTTCGGGACTGGAGCCACCAATATATGGGGCAGCTCCCCTTTCCAAAATGTCACAGGAACTTCCCAATGCCCCAGGATTAATCTACTTTGATGAGTAATGAGTGGAGGGAGGGAGTGGAGTGTCTGTAATGAACCGCGTAACTTGACATGACGTGACCGGGCGGTTGCGGGGTACAGAGTTCATTTGAAGTCTGGCCATCTGAAAGCTTGGATTCGCTCCCAGTGAAGGGGCTGCTGCAGCTCTTTCCCTCGCCCACACCACTGGACTGTGCTGCCAGTGTTCTACTCGCGTTCGTCACGCAGACAGTCCCATGCCTGCGTGGTACGCTGCACCGCAACACTCCGAGCGCTGCGGCACAGCATCCATGACAATTTCCTGTGTGGTAGACTGTACCGCAGTTCTGTTGTAATCTGGGCCGGTGAGCCCGCGCAGAGCCGGTGTCCGGATATCACGTCAGCAGCCGTATGGCCGTTGCCACGGAAATCACTGCGTCGTTGGATTTTGGGATATAACACCATATTTCATCCAAAAGGTAAAAGCGATAAAAGAAAACAAGCTAAAATTTCTGATATCATTTCCAAATATGCAAGATAAGCTCTCCGAGTCTGCTTGTGTAAGAGGGAGATAAGCACAATTTAAAACAGATTTTCCGATTTAAGTCGGGCTTCCTTCAATCTTTTTTAACATTCCATTAGCTAAAGTCATGTTAAAACCACATTTTTGGGCAAATACTTTCCATGTTCGGTATCACCTCCACTTAAATTGGTAACTTTTGGAAGATGCGGAGACCATCTTCTCAATGACCGCCGTGGTATCCCGATTTGCGCCATCGTTCCATGGGACTTTAGCATGAAACAGTGTACAAAAACCTCATACCCAGATGGAGTCTCTTTGCTTAGCTCTCCTCTGACGGATTTCTGTTGACACCACAGAATCAGCGTCAGAACGTACTCTGGTTTTTTTATTCTTCTTGGTCACTTGTTTTATGACGTAATGACGTAAAATCATTATTTTGAATTATATGCATTAACATACCATTCAGACATACTACAAGGCATGTTTTTAAATATACCTGGCTTTTGCCAGGATGATTCTGTATCAGGAACACGAGACAACGCATGGATCAAATTTGACAGCTCAGAAAGAATGTCATGTACAAACCTCTGTTCTGCTCATCAAATTTGCTTTGAAAGAGAAACCTGAACATCAAAAAGTTTATCAAATGTCTTTACCTGAGAGGAGATCAGTGTTACACACATTTTCAAAAACTAACGTTATGCTATGTTAAAGGGAACTGGAGCAACAGTCCAAGGTGTAGAGCAATGATTTTACGTGTTTGACAGCTTTCAATGGAAAATATATCCTCCAAGCACAGTGAGACCCGAGGTGACCCACGAACTGACCAAGTTCACCTACTCGCACAGCCCAAGCTGTCTCAGGCTCACATAATACACCTCCGAGTGTACCCATTTGCTCACGTCAACGAGCATGTTTTGGCCTGAAGAAAATCTAGGCTTGCAATCACAGCCATGGAAATCTTCGACCATAAACAAAACAGTCCAGTTTTGCTCAAAGTCAGAAGCTAGGGACAAATCGGACATGGCATCTGGTCACTTGATAAGTTAGGAAGCAAATAAAAAGCCTAGATATTAAATTCCACCAGATAAGGGCTTTGGCTTGCCTACAAAAAATCCCGTAGTAAATATCCATGCTACCGCCAAATAGATAATCTGGTCAGACATAAAACTTTTTGGTGATTACGGAACGGAATGGTATGTCACGGGATGGAATTAAAATTTTGAGGCTTCATTTAGGACGGGACAGGAAATTTTTCAGAAACTTTTGCAAGTAAAAAAGGAACTGGGACGGTCAATTGGAACAGAATCGTATGGGTGTTGAAATTTTGTCTACCTTAGAGTCACCCCCCTTAAAGAAGATCATTTGAGGTGTTAACATCTCTTTGAGTGTGTAAATTGGTCTAACATGTTATCCGATTTGCCCTCCTCTGTGGAAAGGTGCATAAGCAAAGAAAGCAAATGAAAACATAATTTGTTTACGTAACACCACAAAACGCAACTAGCAATATCCATACCGTTCTTAAAACTGCCTCTCGTCTGTCGGCATTTCGTAAGCACATCAAAGTAGTGCCGTCAATTAGTGTTTGGGAATATCAGTTAGGTGAGATCAGCCAGCCGGTGGACGAGCAGCATCTACCCTCCAGGCACTCCGCGCCGACCAAACATCCAACTCAGACGGACCCGGCTGAAGATTCACGCTCCGTCTGGCGTGAGTAAAATATGCAGTCTAAATTTGTTCCGATTAGATAACGTTATCGTTCTGACAGACAGACAGACAGGTCCCTCTGGACGACTGACAGATACAGAATAGCTGTCTGTCAGACAGACAAACAGTTGCTCCGGCAGATAGACCAGGCACTTTTCTTATGTTTCGGGTAAACAGACAAGGTAGAGCCTATTTACGTCTTTTTATTGATTGAATAATCTTGTATTGCTAATTTTATACACTCACTATTCAAGACAAATATTTTACAGTTAGTTTAGGCTCTCTGCTCAACTGATGTGTCTGACAACAAGCAAACACGTGCGGAGAAACTATGAACGTAGGTCGAAATTGCAACTGTGACTCATCCTCATGTGCCTCATCAGCATTGTGGTGTGATTTATTCCCACATTTATGTGTATATCGGTGTTTTACGATGCTTTCAGTGGTAGGGCTCTATGGCCTCTCGTATTTATCAGATATATTAAGGTGTAAGGAGTGTGTAGGATTTCATGTGTTGTGGAAGTTCACGACTTGTCTTGAAGTCAAGACATTGCGTGCAGAGGGCCTGCTATCTGCTCCAGTTTTGTTCCAGAAGTTGTAACTGCTGGATGACTACGACCGAAAAGTTTTGACGCTCTTTCGTGGCACTCTGAAAGTTTTATAAACTTTATTGAAGCTTCATTCACATACTTCAGGCCATACTTAAAGATAAATGAGCCATCGAATTTAAATTTCCTAGAGGTAGGCGATCAAAATAATATAAAATTCACACATAATTTGTATTTGTATCACGTAATTTTTTTACATAATTACGATAAAATTCACACCTAACTTTTTTAGAACTGTCTAAATGTGAGCGGTGTGCGAATTTTCATTGTTTGCAGCAAGGCATTAACGTAACTTGCTATACCTGTGGTTGCAGGTGAATCAAAAACTTCCTATTTGCGTCCTAAATGTTTTCTTTTGCACCCCTAGGAAACGACATCGGCACCACCCTGAAATGTCACTCCGCCAAAATGCTTGGAGCGGAGCTCCGAGATATCATTCAGAGGAGTTTTGATAGATTGTGCCGCCAAGAAGTAGTGCTTTAAATATTTTGAGTCTCCAGTGCTATTTTCAAGAATACACCCATGCTGCAAGGTGGACCTTAATGTTACAATTTCGATCATACCTCGATCTAGGTTATGTGTTTTGCAGCACTTTGATCTCTCCACAATTTCCGGAGAAAGAATAGAGGGAGAAGCCTGAGGATATTATCATTTTTGCCATCGAAGCCACTTGATCAGTCAAATTTACCTAGGCCCCTCCCACCATATGATTATCAACTATACCTAGGCTACTATAACTACAAAATGTCACATTCTTTGACATGGAAAAACATCTCAAAACAACACACAACCTGTTTCTCAATAGCTTCAGTGCCTCTGTCCGGTCACAGCCTGTCGAACATGTCCAGGAGGACCTGCTGGATGGCAGACACCCGGAGCCGGCCGTACCGCTAGGGCGTAGGGGGGGACTCTACTCCCACTGACATAGTCCAGCCCACTCGGAAAATGCCTCCGAACCCGCTGGTCCTCATGCACAGGCTCACGCTCTTACGCGATGAGACAACGGCTAATCATTCAGCAGACGAACCAACCCATTACCTGGGGCTGCGCCTCCATCAGCGGTAGACAGACAGCTGAACACAACAGGCACAGGATGGCCAGTGGGGACACAACCTATCGCAGCGGCGCTGAGGGCGCGACTGACCTCTCACCTGCAGTGCCGGCGGCGGTGCGCGGCGTGACCTGCCGTCTGCTGCGGGGCAACCGACTGCCGGCGGGCACTCGCCGCCGCCTGTTGGCGCAGGCGCGCTGCTGCCGCCGACGCCGCCGCGCTGATAGCCGGGCGTCGCGGCGGTCGGCGGGACGGCGCCGCCTGCACCGGCGTTCTGCTGTGTTTGCCGAGGACATCGATCAAATGCGGCCGACGGCCCCCACCGAAATAACAACATCTGATGACCGACGGCCGCCGCTTTGCTTTTTACCACAGAAATTCTGGTCAAGTAATATGCATAGGTCAGCACAGAATTAGAGAATGTGTTGTTTGTGCTCACAAGCCAGTCAGTGTTTATCAGAACTTTGTTGATGACCGAGAAAAGGCCGCTACCAACCGAGAAGCGGGTGGGTGAACCGAGAGAGCCAAACAGAGGGGTGGTGACCAGCAGCTCTTCTCGCGCGGAGCAGCACTGACCGTGACCCCCATGCCAGCCACGTGGTTTATGGCATAGAGCCATTAGTCAACATGGGCTGACCATTGGTCACGTGCAACGCCAGTGACAGAAGTCTTGCGGCTCGGCCCAGCTGTCCGCAGGGGGTCACGTCTCTACCAGCCAGACACAAGGTAGACAGAGGACAGACATGGCTTGGTAAGGAGGTTAAATGCAACTGCATAAGCTAATATAGCACCTTTCACATCATGTAACAAACAAAAAGAGTCGAGGAGTTTGCAAGCAAGCCTTGGTTAATGTGACTGTTGTGCAAAACACTGTTGTCGTGTTGCAATTTTCAACTTATATAAATAAAATTAACAGTATAGACAGTGTCTCATCTTAAAATGCTCCCTTTGGAGCCCTTAAGAGTACCTCTTTTCTTTTCATGTCCCCAAGGCTTATTTAGTAAAATGCACATTGAATTGTGTAGTGGAAGAGCACCACCTGCAAATAGCTATACACAAACATAAATATATCGCGATATATATATATATATATATATATATATATATATTTTTTGTTGACAATAACACATACATACATATGCCAGGACATTTTTTTAGGAAAAATCAGTGGGTGGTATTTATTGTGTTGGCCATTATAGTGTCTTCAGGGGATCAAGACACCCATTGGAGGGGGAAGAGGTTATAAAACTCAGGCACGTTAGTGCTAAAAATGTTTCCTAACTTTTGTTTTATTCCTTGTTCTAGAGATTATAGATGATGCCAAATATAACCCAAATAAATAAACAATTTTCTTATTTTTCTTTATGAGTGTGGCTAGGTAAGTGCATTCCTGAAGTATCGAGCACATGTGGTTTATAGGCTAAATGGAGACAAGCCTTATGTACATACCTAATATGATGTTTGAATGTTTCTGTCAAAATCATCTAGGGATATTAGTGCAAAAATCAGTAAATAATTGTTGGGGCTTATCGACACACCAACTGTCAGGGTCATATAGTGTCGCCAAAATTTTCCCTGTTGGATGGGTTTCTCGGGAGCCAGTTTGAGGACTTTGAAGAAGGGCTGTAGCCAAATATATAACCTCAGCCAATTTTCAACTTCAAGGAATCGATAAGACAGGCTAACTAACAACTTATCAACTTAACAAAAATGTGATGCTACAATCTCAACTGTAAATTTCACGTATGCTGCCACCACAATAATAGATAGATAGTCTAAGCACTTCACACCGCCACACCAGCAACCAATCCGACGCGCTTCGACTACACCGTGCTTCCGGTGGGATAGAACACGATTTGATTGGTAATAGGCTCTAGTGCTGTGATTAGTTGATGCCGAGGCTGCTTTGTCGGGATTTCCCGCAACTACACGCTTTGCTTTGTCTTTGCAGGATGGAGTAAACAGCCACCGGTGGACATTTTTATAAGATTTTTGTGCATTGCCAATTTGGGACGAGCAAAACAACAAAATCATTATTATCGGGTGGCCTTCTGTGTAAGTAGGCCGGGGTGGCCTAGTGGCTTCGTTGCCAGCTTACGGATCGGATAGCATGGATTAACGTGGGTTCAATCCCCACGGCGGGAAACCGCCTTCCGTGTCCGATCTGACCCGGTGGAGAGGATCCTTAAACACCCACGCCAATACTCCCTGTAATTGGGCAAGTGTGCCTGTTGAGAGTGGCCCTAATAAAAAATAATAAGTTTGCATTTGTTCGATTTTAAATCATCTTCCATCTACCTCACTGGAGGGCCAATTGTCAGGCACTGGGGGGGGGATTTCTGCCGACTGAGAGTGGGGGGGGGGGGCAAATGACTCTCCAATTAACACGTTAGAAATTACCCGATATATCTCCAACTCTTAATTACCGCAGAACTGTGCTGTGCAAATTGCGCAGTGAAATGCTCTCGCAGCTGCCTTTTTAATAGAGATTATGTTCGGTTCGGTGGCTGTGACGCAGCCCGTGTGGCCAGGACCGTAAATATCCAATGGCCGGTCGGTCGCTAGCTGCGGCGACATTACGGGCCCGTGCGGCCCCGGCCCCCTGGTGGCTCTGCCGACGCGCTGATTACTCTGGGGACAGATCCAGCGTGAGCCGCTGGAGATGGACGGAAGTCCGCAAACCATCACTTCCTCAGATGTACCGCCGTGGCTCTCCTATGTTTTCATGGTGCTCTTATTACCAAACATTTCCGACGGGGGATTTTTATGTTACGGTTAAGTTGTTTCTGGTTTACTGCAGAGAGCATTTCAATAGCGGTTCAATCTTCATGATTTCACCCAGTTTATTTCATGTTTCACTCGCAAGAGGCACTTAAAAGATGATGAAGATAAACTAGATTACAAGACTGTTGGGATCTGATGTAGATAACTATTTTGATGTTATATCTTTTAATCGGTTTCACCTTCTTGCTGATTATGTTGTTCAACCCTTTCTCCTCCTCACAGTAGCCGCTGTGCATCTGATTCATGAAGAATAGCTTGTGAATCTCGTTTTTCATTGTGCTTCGATGGTCTTTGCATTCCTGGTCCGGGTTTGTATGTAACAGACCAAGGGCTCTATTGATCTCCCCGTCAATTTCCTGACATGAGTAATTATTGTTTGGTAGCATGTATTTTATGTACTGCAACTCCTTGTGCACTAATTACCACGTGCTGCAGGTGGTAAGTGCTCTATGTATGTATGTAAATACATACGTAGATCAGCATGCAACTCCTGCCTTGTACCGCTGTGCAGTGACGGCGGAATGTCCGAATTTAAGGGGGGCACCATGGACTTTACAACCCATTTCTCTCCAGTCAGCGCCGTAGGGCTAGTGTTAAAATTTATTTTTAAGGGGGCATCGTGCCCCGGTGCCCCCCCGTCCTGCCCGTTCCGCCGCCAGTGCCACTGTGGGCAGATGCTCCGAACGCTTAGACATTTTCCTTGGTCTATGCTTCCTATGTACGCTGGTGCTGAAAGCGTCATCTGTGGCGTGGATATCCATATTTAGGAAGTGTAACTTCCGGTTGTTATCGGTCTCGAATGTAAACTTCAGAATATACTCATCTTTAACTTTCGCCCCCAGATCTTCGAGGGCTTCTGGGTTCCCAATCACTTACACATCACACATGGGCGTTAGCAAACAAGACCCTGAGAGAAGAGCCATTGCCACCATCTTATTGAAAACGGACTAAATTCAACCAAAGATCTCTTCTGATGTGATACTACGCCAACAGTAGGTAAATGTTAGACTACAACAACGTTATCTGGTCAGGTGCTGCCAATTCCCACACAGTGCGATTTGGTCAAGTGCAAACATATTCCTCATCTGACTAAATCATCATGTTAGCAGACATTGTGTTTTCCTTTTTACAAACCTCTTCTTAAACCATTTTGGAGTCACAAAATTAGGTCATCAGAGTTGCTCGAAAAATTCCCATTGCGTGCGTCATCCTGATCAACCCGGACGCTGCTTCTTTTCGCTGAGGGCTACCGTCGTGTCAGCACTGTCTTTAACAGCTTTCCTCAGTGGATACCGGGGGAGATCAGTGCACTTCTGCACCAGGAAAACTTATCTTTCCTATGATTCTTCCAGCACGTTTAGGAGACATGTTCTGACAAACATTCGCACTGTTTAGATTTCGTCAACTTCACTTTTCCCACCGGTTTTGTCATTAGATCCATTTTATTCATCAATAGTATTTCAACGTTTTTACCGCTTTTTACATGTGGTCACTCACCTGTGCATATAGTTTTCCATTTACCTACATGGACTTAGCGAAAGGTATTCTGCTGGCGATTTGTTTTAAACAAACAATAAACAAGATACGGTCTTAAATTTGGTACCATAGTAATGAGCATGACCCAATGATTCAAATGATATGATCATGACCTTGGGAGGTTATTATTCGACGTTGACCTAAGTTCAAGGTCATGCCGCATATCATTTGAATCCTTTGCTCAAGATAAAGACATTGATGCATTTTTGTTGATAGGTTTTGGAGTGCTGCGGCGAGGAGCATAATGATAAGTTGATAAAGTGTTCACTGGCCTGTCCCCTCGAATCCGGAAATGTAGAAAACACTGAAGATTGCATATTCGGGCACAACCCTTCATCAGAATCATGGAGTAAAGATCAATAATTCTTAGTCATAGTATAGCCAGACCTCGAATTGAGCTTCACATAAATGCCTTTTAGAATGAATTGCTTAACCTCCCCACCGGGGGCCATCGATGGCCCCCCTAAGGTTTTTCGGGATAGCAGAAAACGACGAGGCGCAGCACCGCTGTTGAGGGCTCTACCTCTCACTGCATCATTTTCCCATCATCCTGAAATTTTTACCCCGGGTCACCCAAGGTCAGGTCACCAGACGAGGTCAACCAAGGTCACTTCACTTCACCTTTAGAGCTCTGTAAGAGCTACATTTCAAAGTCGATCGATTTGAAACTTCCTACACTTCATGACCCCTCCAGGTTCTACAGGTGTATATCCGGGATTTTTCGATTTCGTGCCCTGAGGTCAGGTCACGAGGCAACCTCTCCCACTGGAAAAGCATGGGGAAAAGCTATTTCATGATATAAAAGCCACAAAAATGATTGCAAATACTCAGACTGCTCAGAACAGCGTTTTTGGACACCCTTTCACGGAACTCAGGGGTCATATTTGCCCTTAGACTTTTCCAGGTCATCCAGGTCACCAGAGGTCAAAAACAGTATTTTGACAATAACTTTTGACCTAATTGAGCTAGAGCGGTGAAACAAACACCATCGTGTTTGTCTTGTCACTGGCTTTCATTTGATATACAACAAGGTCACTTTTTGACCTTTCGTGACCTCAGGTCATATTAGGTCACGAGGTGACCTCTGGCGGTCAAACCACTGGCGGGAGGTCTTTACGTTCCACATAGCGAAAAAGTACTGACAATTTGCTATCAAATGTACTTTACCAGGCCTCAATATCTCTAATGACGTAAGAGTTATGCCCAGTTTGCTTAATCATTGCATATTTGAATGAAAATAGCCGATCTTGACCTAATTTGACCTCTGGAGGTCAAACCATTGACCTGAGCACTAAAACATGCGAAGTAATTTGTTACTGAATTCACGCGAGCTTTCTATTGCACTTTGCAGATTTGCGCTAACGCCCATATTTTCGAGTTGAGGGGGCCATCGATGGCCCCTGGGGCGAAGGTGGCGCCGACCCCGGGGGCGGTTAAAATATTCATTGCTGAATTTGTTGCTTCACGAAAAAATCTTTGTTGTCACGACATCCAATTTTTTTAAGCAATTCATTTTTAAAAATCATTTGTGTGAAGCTCAATTCGAGGCCTGGCTACACTATGACTGAGAAGTTCTTATATTTACTCCATGATTCTGATGAAGGGCTGTGCCCAATTATATAATCTTCAGTGTTTTTTTACATACGGATCCGAGGGGACAGGCAAGTGAACATCTTATCGATGTATTTTTTGTTCTAATTTTCATGATTTTCAAGTTATAAAGGCATTTCTAAATGGGTCTAAATTTGAACCATGTTGGCCCACTGTGACGTCACGGGTCAAAGGAAATGGTTCAAACTCGGCTCCAGAGAAGAAGACGGTTAGGCGCTTCCAGTGCCGTTTCATGTTTTCCGTATCACTTCCGGCTCTCGAGAGGGATGGGGGGAGGGAGTCCGATCGAACCCCCAGGCGTTGGCGTGTACGAAAAAAACCCAGGTGGTGACAGTTAAATATTTGCAGCATGTGGTTATATTTAAATATTGAAACTCCAGATCGGTAAAACAAGGTCGTGGTCTTCCAGTTCCTGAGCTCGTAGGAAGGGGGAGGGGCTCCGACCGGACCCCAGGCGGTCGGTGGTGTGTACGAAAAGAGCCCAGGCGGTTCCAGGTTAACTATACAGGGCTGGGCTGTGGATTTCTATCTCTGGATGCATAGGATGCCTGGTCATCTTATTTACTTGTTTGACATACACATCATCTCCACTATTCATGTGGCTATTCTGACGCCGGTCGTAATGAAGATGAGGGACATAAATGACAACTTAATCAAAAACACATTGTAGGATAACGATAAGGATAGGATGGTTGATGGGGAAGGACAAGGATTACCCACCCCCATCATCCAGTATGTCTTTCTATAAGGCAATGAACATGACCTAATGTGTTTAAGGGGACTGCAGTGTTTTGAAAACAGTCTTCATAATATAATGGCTCTCTTAACACGAGCATTGACGGGAGGTGGGTACCCACCCCCTCGGGTTTTTGGAGATAGCACACAAAAAGTAGCGCACAGCGCTGCCGTACTTTGCATACCTTTTCCCTTATTGTTTTTAAAACTTTCCACAAAATTTTAAGGTTATGTCATCTCAGGTCAGGTCACTAGTACAGGTCAAGTGACCTGACCTCAAAAAAAGTTTAAGACAGCATAAGTCAGAACAGGGTGAAATTACCCCATTGAAACTCAAATCACATAATGGGACCATCGAGTTCTGTAAAATGTGTTCCGGTATTTCCTATATCGATGACTTAAGTTTAGACACGAGCCATGACCTTGCCATTGGAAATGCATGAGAAAAATGGTTTTAACTTATTAACTTAGTAATGGATGGTGATGGAGCGTTTATTTTAACGGCATTATATTTTCCTTGTCTGCAGTTCTAATGATAAACATTTTACCTGATTTGACTATGGCCTGACCATAGGTCAGGTCAAATTATCTATATGACCTGGTTTTACCTAAAAATTCATATTATATATATTATATATATATATATATCTCATTTGATTTGGCTTGATGCAAAGATTCCAATGGTGTAAAATGTTTTGCTCTATCTTTACTTGTTCGACTAAAACCTGAATTTACATCTGATCCCTATGACGATATGTCTTGAACTCTAGTGACCTTAGATGTCACCTGACAAAAAATGGTTCAAATATTTTCGATAGAGAAGTGGATGGGTTACTAAACGCCTTCCTTAGCTAGAACACTCGGTCGCCTATAACATTTGGGTCCCGTCATAGAGTTTTATTTTTCGCTGCAGGACATCAGAAAGGTGAAATGCGCTAGCACATCGACAATGTCTTGCGTGACAATGAGTCCGGAAAAAGCTTTGTGCCTAGTTTTGTGCCTTTTTACCATTCAACACAGGGAAAATCACTGGGCACCATATGACCCTAGATATCGCAGCGCCCGAAGGCCCCAAATATGATGATGATGACAGAGCAAAGCAGCACGTGGCAGCGCTCTCTGTTAGTCATCTTCTCTCTCTCTCTCTCTCTCTCTCTCTCTCTCAAAGTTTACCATCAGACCAGTTATAGAGAGAAATGACTAATAAAGAGCAATTGTTGGGCCAGTTTTAGTTTTATGTGCGCCTATCTCCTCCTTCACTCAGTTACCTTTGGGCTGGGCCCCACTTCTTTCCACTCAGCAGAAACCCATCCCGCGAAATTCCTGACTGAGAAAACTCGGCCGCCGGTTAGCCAATGCTGACTGCCGCCGTCTCGCCTGTACCGAAAATGAGCCTCGGATGGTGGAGCACATAATCAAGCCAATAGAGAGCAAAGTAGTGCGAATAATATTTCAAAAATATTACATCAATACATCTCCTGGTTCATCATTTAAGGTTTATCATTTTCATGAATAAATTTCCACTAGATTTCTCACAATACGAGTGAACGCGCCTCCACCAATCAGCGGCCGCCATCCGCTGGATGCCGATTGCCCGCAGGGGCACAGAGGTTAGAAAGGTCATGCCACTGGGCGCCGCTGCCGCCGAGTTCAAGCCTCGGTAGGGAGGGGTCGCGTGGCGGATTATAAAACCGACAGTCATGGTGTTGAGAATGGTGGTGGTTGTGCCTGCTGTTGAACTGAGGGCGTTTGCAGGTGCAAGACATTCTGTGCAAGTAGGTGTCAATGATGTATGGGTCAGGTGTTCGTGCAATGTGCGGTGTCGATGTCACTGGAAAAACACGAGTTCGTTAAATGAGTTTGGTATGTGAATGTGCTTGGCGGGTAGATTACGGGCACGGATTTCGAGTCATTGTATTTTTCGGCACCAGGGTACATGATGCAGCTTTTCAAGACTTCTCAATTGGTACGCACTTATTGGCAATACAACACATATGGTGCATGTGGCATATACACCTCTCTGGCATTCCACGCGTATGCAACATATAAGTTTAACATGCTAGAATAATTGTTTGAGGCAGAGGGATAAGTAGTTTGACCGTGTAAACAAGGTCGGAGGGCCCAAGAAAAATCACAGGGTGCATGAGGCAAGCTGCCTGAGTAGCTATGCATATTTCAATGGCATTAACAGCATCACTGATCTTCTTTAGCATGACCATTCCCCTATCACAACCTTTCGATGCCGCCGCCATCCGGCCCCCTGGTAAACAAAAAACCACTGTGCACGGCCGTCCAACCAATTGTCCGACTTTCTATCTTTAAGTCTAAAAATTGGTTTCTATGCTAAGTGTGCCGCTATTAATCTCCCGGGTGACGTGTTCCTAGTTAGTTATTGCTTATCATCATAATCATCATAATCATAATTTACCCTCAGTACTCGCTTACCGAGGGTAAATTCAGGCAGCCTTAGACTTACCCCGATTACTTTGAATGAACTGCAGAAAATTGTTTTCTCGATGCCGAACAAGAATTATCTAATTCAAGATGATATACCGATCAAAGTTGTGAAAATGAGTTTCCCTATCATCGGTCGTTTTTGTTGCATATCATTAACTCCAGTTTTGTTTCGGAAACGGTACCTCCAAATTGGAAGTCAGCGTTAGTCATTCCGCTGCATAAAAAGGCGATCCATCTATCGCAGCTAACTTTAGACCGGTCACAACGATTCCCACTATTAGTAAAATTGTCGAGAAACTAGCATTGAATCAACTTTCGCAATATCTAAATCAACAACACCTCCTGACTGATGATCAGCATGGGTTCAGATCTGGGCGTTCAACAGCTACAGCCCTTATCACCATAAGTGATGAAATTCTAAAAGCAATGGACCGTTCGGAAATTACTCTGCTCACCTTGATTGATTTGAGTCGATTTTTTAATGTGATTGACCACACAGCACTTTTGACAAAATTATAACCCTTGCAGATCTCTCTTGATTGGTTTAAAAGCTATCTCGATGCCCATGTACAAAAAGTGAAAATCTGAAACAAAATTTTGGAACCCCTACCAATTGATATGGACACTTTTCAAGGCACTTGTTTAGACCCGATACTTACAAACATCATGGGCAACGACCTATCTTGTCACGTTCCAGATTACTTTAACGGGTTTAGGATCCATTGTATTAGGTATGCAGATGATATCCAAATTTGTATCTCTGGGCCACGTGGACAAATACCGGACATGCTAGGAAGCTTGGAAAAAGCCTTAGATATACTGACCACCTGGTTCCAACAGAATGGCATGAAGATCAATGCTGGCAAGACAGAGGTGATTCTCTGAGGAGACCGCAGACAACTGAGTTCTATACCGCAGCCGTTACAGGTCAAGTTCATGGGTGAAGAAATTATAAGCAAAAATGTTGTTAGGAATTTAGGTGTTTACATGGACTGCCACTTATTATGGTCACAGCATGTAAAATTTGTGTCAGACCGATGTTTTGGAATTCTCATAGCCCTGTATCATGCCAGACACTTTCTACCTGTGGAGGTGCTCCCACGCATTATTGATTCATTAGTGTTCTCTCATATCCGTTACTGTATTCAGGTTTATGGCAGCACAAATTCCGAATCCAAAGATAGAATCCAGAAAGTTTTCAATTTTGCTGCACGAGTTAGATCCGGAAGAAGAAAATTTGATCAAATTTTGGATGTTATTAAGGATTTGAAGTGGCTTGACGCCCGAGAGTACTTTGACTATTTTGCTTTATGTATGATGCATAGGTTGATCACTTCCGGTGAGCCCATGTCACTTGCCTCTTGCTTGCGCTTTAACCCTCACCCCACCGGGGCCATCGATGGCCCCTAAGGTTTTTCGGGATAGCAGAAAACGACGAGGCGCAGCACCACGGTTGAGGGCTCTACCTCTCACTGCATCATTTTCCCATCATACCTGAAATTTTTAACCCGGGTCACCAGGTAGGTACCAGACGAGGTAACCAAGGTCACCTACTTCAACTTCAGAGCTCTGTAAGAGCTACATTTAAGTCGATCAATTTGAAACTTCCTACACTTCATGAACCCTCTAGGTCTACAAGCGTATTTCTGGGATTTTTTGATTTCGTGCCCTGAGGTCAGGTCACGAGGCGACATCCCATTGGAAAGCATGGGGAAAAGCTGTTTCATGATATAAAAGCCACAAAAATGATTGCAAATACTCAGACTGCTCAGAACAGCGTTTTGGACACCCTTTCACGGAACTCGGGGTCATATTTGCCTTTGACTTTTCCAGGTCATCAGGTCACCGGGTCAAAACAGTATTTTGACAACTTTTGACCTAATTAAGCTGAGCGCTGAAACAAACACCATCGTGTTTGTCTTGTCACTGGCTTTCATGTGATATACGGCAAGGTCACTTTTGACCTTTCGTGACCTCAGGTCTATTGGTCCGGGTGACCTCTGGAGGTCAAACCACTGGGGAGGTCTTTACGTTCCACATAGCGAAAAAGGACTGGCAATTTCCTATCAATGTACTTTACCAGACCTCAATAGCTCTATGACATAAGAGTTTGCCCGTTTGCTTAATCATTGCATATTTGAGTGAAAATAGCCTATCTTGACCTAATTTGACCTCTGAGGTCATACCATTGACCTGAGCACTAAAACATGGAAGTATTTCTTACTGATTCACGCGAACTTTCTGTGCAGTTTGCGATTTGCACTAACGTCCTTTTTCGGTTGGGCCATCATCCCCGTGGGGAGGTGGCGCCCCCCGGTGGGGCGGGGTTAATAGGGCCTAATTGGAACGCGAAACAAGACAATCAGGACATTTGGCATTGTCACGACCACGAGCCGAAAAAACCATGGCAAAAGAAATTTCATTTACCGTGGATCTCAGCTCTTCAACACATCATGCATGACCCTCGGATCTCCTCACGAAATGAGCTACGGAATGTTTAAAAAAGCTATAAGGCAAATGTTGCATGGGGAGTAGTCGTTCTTTTTAAATGCAAGGTACTGTATTTACTTTTAGACATTTTAGTTTTTATATTTTTACCTGCATTTATGCCATTGCTTTTATTGTAATGTGTATTGACGAGGTGTAGTAGCACTGATTTTCGATGCCTGTGATAACAAGGACCTTTGAATAGCCCAACATGTGTGGAATGGTCTGCTTTTGCCAATACATACATACATACATACAGTTATCACTAGTCGTGCACCATTATAAATCAACACGTTAGACACCCCGCTTTCGATTTATACCTAATTGGTGGGACTGAGCCAGTAAGTAACGCCACAAGTCCCATCAAACATTGAAAATGTCACAAGTCGCGTCACATATTGAGAATGGTAAATCCCAGCACAAAAAACATTTTGGTTCTATATCAGTGCTGACTCCTGAATCTCTCAACGCTACCTTCTGAATTTCACTGCTATGCCAGTGCCACCTCCCGAATCTCACTACCAACACAGTGCTGCCTGCCGAATCTCACTGCTATCTTAGTGCTGACTTCAGAATCTCTCAGCGCTAGGTCGCGAATCTCATCGCTATCTTAGTGCGGCCTCCCAACAGCACAGGGCTGTCCACTGTATCACGCTGCTTTATAAGTGTCGGCAATGCGGGAGTCACGTGTTTCACATGACAGCAACCGAAAATAATCTATCCTTTATACCATAAAATCAGCATTATAAAATTAATAGTTTAATTTATTTCGTTACCTAGGCGTGTAACATTAATTCAGGTACAACACCTATTCGTGAACATATAAACTTTCCATTAGTGTGACGGTCAGGCCCGGCTGGTCGCTCTTGTTTGAAATTGTATGTCTATGTGGGGAAAGTTTTATTTATTGGGTTTACAGTCTCATTTTTGTAGCTCATTTTTTCGGCTGATTTTCGCTGGGACGCACGTAATCTTTGAAACCCCTTAGGATGAGAAGTTTTTGGGTAAGGATAAGAAGGATAGAAGTTAGAAGATCGATAGAACTTAGAAATTCTTATCTATAGGATAAGAAGTTCATGGGTTTTGAAAAATGCCCACCGCAAAGTCTTGCTGATAATAATGACATTGACCAAGTATAGTAGGTTGAGGCGGACCAAGACAAAATATGGTGGGGAAAAATCACGAAAAACATTGTGTTTTTTAAGAAAAATCCGAAAAAATAGGATAGAACTAGGTAAAATTTGAACATTTTGCGGGAGACGTGACTGAGTTAGGCCCTTCTGGATCCACCACTCATAGTAGGGCAGAGGGTGGCAAGACGGGTCTGACTGTGTTTAAGGCTCTGTTCCGAGCTTGATATTAATATCACGGTGATGTGATTTTGCTTGAAGTTTCTGTGAGCATTTATGTGTACCTGTCCTCAAACACATTAATCCGATTTATACGCGTTTAATTACTACCAAAGGCTTAGACAATGTGGCCGAAGACTTGGTGATGCAGTTTCCCACGCCTCCGGCTGCAGCCAAGCAAACAATTTGGGTGGGCTAAAGGTGGGCTGTGAGTGGGCTGAGTGGGCTAGCCCGCGCCTATACGTCTACAGCCTCCACGCAGCTTTAAATCCGCTCCGAGTGGGCGGGCTGAGAGCTGGCTTTTCGGGCGTAACTGGGCCAAATACCGTGATCTGGCATTTGACCAGCTGGCAGAAACAGTGGTGGTCGGAAGTGCAACATTGACTGGTAGGTAGACGCTTTACCACAGTTCCGAACTCCACATGGAACGGGCATACGTGGGTTCTTATCCCACCGCTGCCAATATTTTTAACGGGATTGCGTACAAGCTGTGCCTGAAAATGGGAAAATACAATGACATTTGACACAGTTTTGCTAGTTACATCTCACCATACTAAACACTGAAGTTACAAGCACAGCAGTTCTCGTCATCTCTATTGGAACGCATCCGCCTGTACAGCACGCTAAAGAGCAAGCTGAAAGCCAGCAATTCTGGGTGAGCTGAAGTCTGGGGCAGGTCTGGGCATGGTTCGGGGAGTTATTTTCTGCCGACCAAAATCGGCCCTCGCCCGGACTTCTGCCGGACCATTTCGCCAGACATAGTCGGCCCGCGGGCGACGTTATTCGATCCGGCGCCGGACCAAACTGTTTGCTGGGAGTATGCACATTGTCAGGTCTGCCTTCTGGGGGAAAGCTTTAAGATTGGGCTTTATCATTTTAGCTTCAAGCTTTCAGATTCGCTGTTGATTTCTTCTGGACTCAACTTCCATTCTTTTTAGAACACCACATCTAATATTGTCTTTGTGCAACCACTCATCTCACACCTGAACGAGCGCTTGCTCAGTCATAGCAGATCGTCTCGTGCTCTCGGCTGCAGCGGCACGGACGGATGAGGAAGGGCGCGGGAACTGGCACGATTGGCCAAGCGGTCGGTCAATACCTCGCGTGTAAACAGGACTACTGGGCACTCGGCTTATTTCTTGCAGTAATACCATATGGCGTAGAATGCTGAAAAATCTATCTTGCCCCAATCGGTGAGGTATGGCGGGCTTTTGCATGTATTATATCTTAAGCAATCTATTCTTACGCAAACACCTCGTTGTATTGAACAAATTAGCGACTTGAAACACCCAACGATACATGTTCCGATGAAACGTCGAATTTTCATAACATTTCGTGTTTTGTTGGAATGTAAAAAATTGCATGTTCTAATCTGTAACCCGACTTGATGAACAGGTGGACAGCTATGACTGGTGAGAACGTGGAATCACGAAGTATTGAGATTGCTATTTTTAAGATGTCATTATTCTTATCTATGTCCGTTTTGCGCCAAATCGCCGTTTGTTATAAAATCCATCTTTCACAATCACTATGTTGCAAAAATGGGGAAACATATCGCATAGTACATACATTTGAATGCCCTCCCGTAGCAGATGCTGGAAATTTGGCCTTCAATATAAAACCAAAAAACGATGTAATTCGACAAACAAAACTTATTGCAATAATAGAGTGAACCACACACTTTTCTCTGGAATTTCAACTGAAGAAGAAAGCCCATGTATTCGTGTTCTTGGCACGTGACGAAGCACCGTATGATGCACTAACGTAAGTTATTGGGCTTTGCTACCATTGCTGGTTTGGTACAGAGCCTCTGCCCGTCTTACCTACCATGCCCGCTTGCCTTCCAGTGGCGAATCCAGTACTTTATTTGGGGGAGGGGGCTAGGGGCTCGATCTTCCTTTACCATTGCGTCGGATTAGCCTCCAGCTATGCATTTTCTACAAGCACTCCAACATTGCGGGGGCGGGGGGCTTGAGCTTTCCTAGCCCTCGATTTAACCGCCACTGTTTTCCCCCTATTCTAAGACTGAATTTAAAGTTTAGAAGCCCAGATTCACAAATGAACCCAATGCCCAGGGATCCTATCTTCTGGTACAAATAGAATCTTACAACACCGACGAGATGTGCCTGTAATGTCACCGAAATTGATGCCTTAAACGAGCTCTCGGTATTGACTGATTACGTTTTTTATTATCACCACTGGTTCTTCCCTTCTCCTAAAATTCTGATCCCATCCAGGGCCGAGAGAACCTGCGCCTGTGCTGCTGCATTGACTCGCCCTGAGTGTTCGTTATCCCAATCTTCATACTCAACCATCCTTATCCTACACTCTCCTTCCACATCCTTCTAATCATCATGTTCATTGCGTCAACATTGGAACAGCTACTGTGATTGAATGGAAGTTTTCGATGAATACAAGTACAAACACTAATAACCAAACGCTGTCGCAGTGGGTGTCTGGATATCGACAGGAAAGGTGATATATGTCTCGCAATAACTCATAAGGACACATGAGCTGTTCCAAGTATTAATAAGTCACAGGGTAGGTACCATACAGGACACTCGGCAGCCTTCACGCCTCGAATCAATTGCATTACTCCGGCATTTGCTGGAGCAGAGAATGAACAGCAACGCAGCAATAACGTTGCTTTTCGTGTTGTGAACAGACGACAGGTCTACGCAGCGAACTCCAAAGGTGCACAAAAATAACGCACATCAACGCCGCATAAGCAATGTCTCGCAGAGGGCAGCGACGCTTAATAATGCACGGATGATGCGGCTGGCACATTAGGGGCCTATATCTGGACCCGGTGGGTAATTGCGGGTCGGCATTAGCCGGGTGGCGGCGGGGCGGCCGTGTCAGAGAGTGCCGCCGCACATAGGCCCTAAATGCCTCCGTCCGTGGCCAATATTACGAAAATGCAGCTTTTTCTAAATCATTTCCTGAGCACATATACTGATAGAGAATTCTTCGCTGCACTTGAAACAGGCATGGAAAACACAAACCGTGCTCTGGAAGTCTTTGTAGAGTTGCTTGAAGTAAGCACTCGGGTGCGCCACCCGCGGACCAGAGATCTGCAGCGAAAACTACGTACATTTCATTATGCTTAAAATCGACCATGAAAGCAAGAACAGGTCAAATTATGGCAATACCACTGTTGTGTGAGCCCTTTGCAATGGGTTTTGGTATAAAATAATGCAAAAATAGTTTTGACAACTATTTTATAGAACATTCTCTCAGTATACTGCATATCTCAAAAACTGTTCTATTTACAAATACAAAGAGAGGGATTTAAAACTTGGCCAGCATCGGCCCAGCATAAGACTACCATCAAACGATTCCCCAGGATGTGTTCTACAAGGGAAAGTCAAAATATCTTGCGTCCACTTGCAGCCCCGTGCTCCAGATGACATATAATAACTCAGGTTGTGGCTCCAACCAAGCCGCCGCTGTGCTAACGCAACGCCGTGGGTTACCGAATGGAAGCATGGACCGGCCAAGAATGAGCAATATGAGTGGACTATCAGGGAACGACGCTATAAGAAATCCGAGAAGTACTGAAATTAGTTTATACAATTTCAAAGCACTATAACCGTCTAAATTTGTGTATTGACTGCTGTGTTGACTGTTATCAAAATACCCAGAGGAACTGCCGACAACGAACCATTTATTGCATGAGAAATGTTCCTGCTAGGTATGTCAATCTCGGGATTGGGATCCCCCTATTTTCAAAAAGCCCCAATCACGGGATTAAGCCTCTCGTGATCCCGGGATTCAGACATTTATTATAACACCTTCAAGCAATGCCGGGACAGCAAAAAACGATACCTAAGAATCCTGTTTTGCTGCATATCACACGTTAAACCACATATGGTGAATACCAGTCATACCTTTTCATCCAAATGAACGGTCGCCGTAACCATCGGAGTTCCGAGGTGTCCTAGGGATTCAATTGGGAATCGAATTTCCTCGCCGTTACCACTGTCACGAGCTGACGCAAGATGACGCTCGGGCTGCTCAGGTGACCTACGTCCCAGAGTTGGCGATACCGCGATATCATATGTAGCGGAGGATGGGCGGGGGAGGGGAGAGAAACGTACTTACCTTCACGGACTGATATTTTGATATGCCTTGTTGAGGAAACACAAGGTAGGGATATATTCTACCCCTTTCTTCTACTCTGCGTGTTAACACGCGCACTGGAGGGGCCTCGGATACTCTCCCAACTATTTTTTTCCGGGATGACCGGAGAACCGCTCGTAGCCAAAACACGGGAATCGGTCGCATTTGAGAAAATTTAACAGCGCGTCGAATAGTGAAATAGTTTTGAAAATTTGTCGAAAATTGTTTGATTTATAGGCTTCTAAAGTCAGACCTACATTTTGAAATCGCCGCGAGTGCGCAGTCGAACCGGTTTGCTTGCATTGGAGACCAAGTGGTGACGTCACAGTGTCATATAGCGTCATATATGTCATATATATACGGGATGATATGTCAAGGTCACATCACGTGAAGGTCGAGGTCAAAGTTCGAAGTCCTACCAGCAATTTCAAGGTCATTGACGCCGGTGCTTTACGTGTCCCAGTCTGACGTATATTATGCTATGACGTCATAGTAAAGGTAACCCAGTTGTAAGTTCAAGGTCAAAGGTCAAGGTTAAAGATCATTGGTAAAGGTCAATCCTCCTTTCCAGCACAAGGTTTGCTATATGGCTACTTTAAGTGTGCATAATAGGGTATATACCATATTGTGACGTCATATGTTGATGACCTTGAATGACCTAGACCTCAAAAATGAAGGAAAGATTCTTTGCGACACAACCTCTATGACCGTGGTCCGGCTTTAGCCTACTCCCGGCTTTTTCCACGCATTTTCAGGGCATTCCCAAGAGTTCCCAAGCATGGCCAAAATTTGACCTTTATGACCTCGTTTGACCTTGACAATATAGACCTAGGTCAATGGCAATTAGTTATGATGTAGATCACCATAGCCCCCACCCACCCCCAATCGGCATTTCTTAAGCCTCTAAGTTTCCGATATCTCAGTGGGCTTACCAGCCCCCCATCCTGTGCGCGTTAATGTCGGGCCCCTCTCCAGTGTGGTTGTTAATAATCACTCGAATGCCGGTTATAATAGAACATTCCCACGCAGAAAAGGTGTTACAATTATACCAAAAAGCTGGCTTAGAAAGAAAAACCAAGCTCAAATACACATTTATGATGCCTCCCGTTTTGTTGTTCGTGGTGACGCTTATGAATTTATAGCAGACCAAGATTGCTGTATCGTTGTTCATGGATTACATGTTTATTGTTTGCAGTGTTTCAAACTACAATTCGGTCACAATTCATGGCGCCACGACAACATCTGCAGAATATTTTACGGACACCTTGGGCTGGATTAAGTTGCTCCAAATGCCCCTCTTTTCACTGTCCTGATTACGCCCATGTAAAATAAAGCCTATATTTCGAATGCAAGTTTTATGCGCTGTTCAATTATCTGTCAAATGAGCTCCTTTGTCCAAAAATCGGGGGAATTTGCGGTATTGCGAAGGAGTTTTCCACGAAAAGTAATATTGGCCACGTACGGAGGCATTTAGGGCCTATGTGCGCCGGGCCGGACGACAGGGGGCGGGGCGGCGGAATCGATACGCAGCCACTCCGCGCCGACGCTGTAACCGACGACGTGTCCGACGCCGCCGGCGGCAGATGACAGCTGCCGGTGACACCGGACAACCGAGGATGACACCGGACAGCCGGGGATGACACTGGAGAGCCGGGGATGACACTGGAGAGCTAGGGATGACACCGGACAACTGGGAATGACACCGAACATCCCAGAATGACACCGGACAGCCGGGGGTGACACTGGACAGCCGGGAACGACACTGGAGAGCTGGGGATGACACCGGACAACTGGGAATGACACCGGACAGCCGGGGTGACACTGGAAAGCCGGAGATGACAGGGGACAGCCGGGGATGACAGGGGACAGCCGGGGATGACAGGAGACAGCCGGGAATGACACCAGACAGCCGGGAACGACACAGGAGAGCTGGGGATGGCACCGGATAACTGGGGATGACACTGGACAGCCAAGGATGACACCGGACTGCTGGAAATGACAGGGGACTGCCGGAAATAACACCAGACAGCCGGGAATAACACCGGACAGCCGATAATGACACCGGACATCTGGGGATGACACCGGGTAGCCGGGACGACACCGGACAGCCGGGGATGGCACCGGATAGCAGGGATGGCACCAGACAGCCGAGAATGACACCGGACAGCCGGGGATGACACCGGACAGCCGGGGATGACAACGGAGAGGTGGAAATGATACTTAAGAACCAAGGATGGCCCCCAACAGCTGGGGGTGAACATTAGATGTGACATCGGAAAGCTGAGTAGAATCAAACGGATAGCTGGGGAAAACACTGGGTCCTCTGCATGGTTCACCGGCATTACCTGTCACCTCAAAGGACCAAGTATACATCGTTTCAAGGCTGAGAAAGAGCTGCTACCGAAAATATGCTACCGAAAATATAACATCTTCCATTGTTCAAAGTTTTTTTCACAATTCCCATTGTTATAACGTTAAGATATGATCAGTAATCTAGAATCCTTCCGAGTATATAATTATGGGTTGTTGCATATCAGATACAAGTTCACGGTTCTAGGCACACAAATGTTTCATCAGAACCCTCACTTCTTATGGGAGTTAGTCGACACATCCTTCAAGCGCGGAGAAGTTACAAAACTATCGTTAAGGTGCGACCATGAACTACTTATACAGCGTTCGGCTTTAACCTCGCCCCACCGGGGGGCCATCGATGCCCCCTAAGGTTTTTCCGGGATAGCCGAAAAACGACGAGGCGCAGCACCGCGGTTGAGGACTCTACCTCTCACTGCAACATTTTCCCATCATACCTGAAATTTTTTACCCCGGGTCACCCAAGGTCAGGTCACCAGACGAGGTCAACCAAGGTCACCTCACTTCACCTTTAGAGCTCTGTAAGAGCTACATTTCAAACTCGATCGATTTGAAACTTCCTACACTTCATGACCCCTCCAGGGTCTACAAGGTGTATATCCGGGATTTTTCGATTTCGTGCCCTGAGGTCAGGTCACGAGGCGACCTCTCCCATTGGAAAAGCATGGGGAAAAGCTATTTCATGATATAAAACCCACAAAAATGATTGCAAATACTCAGACTGCTCAGAACAACGTTTTTGGACACCCTTTCACGGATCCCAGGGGTCATATTTGCCCTTTGACTTTTCCAAGGTCATCCAAGGTCACCAGAGGTCAAAAACAGTATTTTGACAATAACTTTTGACCTAATTGAGCTAGAGCGGTGAAACAAACACCATCGTGTTTGTCTTGTCACTGGCTTTCATTTGATATACGGCAAGTCACTTTTTGACCTTTCGTGACCTCAGGTCATATTAGGTCACGAGGTGACCTCTGGCGGTCAAACCACTGGCGGGAGGTCTTTACGTTCCACATAGCGGAAAAGTACTGGCAATTTGCTATCAAATGTAGTTTACCAGGCCTCAATAGCTCTAATGACATAAGAGTTATGCCCAGTTTGCTTAATCATTGCATATTTGAGTGAAAATAGCCGATCTTGACCTAATTTGACCTCTGGAGGTCAAACCATTGACCTGAGCAATAAAACATGCGAAGTAATTTCTTACTGAATTCACGCGAGCTTTCTATTGCACTTTGCAGATTTGCGCTAACGCCCATATTTTCGGAGTTAGAGGGGGGCCATCGATGGCCCCCGGTGGGGCGAAGGTGGCGCCGGACCCCGGTGGGGCGCGGGTTAAGTCTGCAGTGCAGCTGTCGCCAAGGCCGACATGCTTGTTTTTTACGGTTTTCAGCAGAGTTTTTTTGGTGTCAGCTAGTTTTTGGTTTCCGCATCGGCTGAGGGAGAAGTCCATTGATGCCAATAGTGATGTTTGAAACTGACGATTTTTTTCACCGTTAAGAATACTGTGATTCTAGCTTTAGCCGCTGCCCCCCCCCCCCCCGCTAAAAAAGTTATGGGGCTTGATAGAGCACGCCCTTATGTCAGTGGCTGTACCGAGCGTTCATATCCCGACCCAAACCTAGGTGTCTCCTGCAACACTGGGGTGCCGTTCAACAAAGCCTACGCTAACTTAGGCATGCCTGCCGACAGAATACACTCACAGGATCAGTGCATCAGCAGGTCAAGGGCTCGCATTTTTCGCAGCCGCTAAACAAATAATGGGAGGTTTTTGCCACAAAATATAGGTTTCTTTTTTTTAAACGTAGTATCTTCTCCTCTTCACCTCTCCCTCAACTGGTGCAAAAAGCAAAGCCGGCTGGAGCCAAACAACTCCGCAGAGGACCGTAAATAAAGAGAGTATGCCAGCCCAGGCCCGACCCACGCGGCAGACGTAAAGGTGAATGTTGTATAAATATGCATGACTCGCGCCTTAACCCTCCCCCAGTGTGGGATGTTTGAACATCCCCCTCGAGTTTTTCAGATGGCACGAAAAAACGGCGGGGCAAAGCGCCACCGTACATACCTGGCACACCTCGTTCATGACCAATTCCGCAACTTTATCCACAATTTTAAGGTTGGGTCATCTCAAATCAGGTCACCAGTGTACGCCAAGTGATCTCACCTAAAAATATGTTTTAGGTGGCATAAGTAAGAAATGGGTAAATCTATCGGACTGAAACTTACACCACATAATGGGCCATCCGAGTTCTTCAGCATTTACCCCGGTATTTGTGATATTGTTGACCTACGGTCAGGTACGGATCATGACCTCTCCATTGGAAATGCATGGGGAAAACAGGAATGGGGCTGTATTTTTGTAGAACCAGCTGCGAATTCCTTGATATTCTCCAAATCGTAGTACCTTAGGCCGTTTTCCAGGTTCATGCTGCAGTTTTAGACCTGTGACCTTTGAGAAGTCATCTGGGGCTAGTAAAGCAGTTTTCGGACTTGGGGCAATAAGTTTGTAGGAAATGGTGATAACGCTTCTATTTTGAAACCATTCCGTTTGGATTGCTATCGTGGAAAGATTGATAAGCATAGGTTGGATTTATTGACCTGAATTCAGGTCAGATCATTTTTGTGTTTTGACCTAGTATAGCCATATTATACATCATTCGATATGTCGTAACAAGAGGAAGCGAATGGTAACTAAAATGATTCCAACTTCACTCTTACAGACGCTAGAGCCCGGAAGCTCTTCTCTAACATGCCACGTTCTTTGACCCGTCACGACCTCAATATGACCTCAAGTACGGCTGACGACAGCCTGTTAAGGTGACCACAACTCCCAAAAATAGGAGACGGATATTGCAAGAAATGTATTTTTTATCAGAAAAGATGATATTAAGCAAAAACTTTTGTTGTCTGATTTTCTTCGCATATCTTAACACGCGCATTGACAGGGGGTGGGTACTTGCCCCCTCGAGTTTTTCGGAGATAGAATAAAAACGGCGGCGCGTAGCGCCGCCGTACTTGGCATACCTTTTACCTCATTTTTAAGACTTTTTAAAATTTTAAGGCTAGGTCATCTCACGTCAGGTCACCAGTAGAGGTCAAGTGACCTCAAAAAAGTTTAAGATAGCATAAGTCGGAACAAGTTGAACTTATCCGATTGAAACTCATATCACACAATGGCCCCACCGAGTTACCTAAAATATGTTCCGGTATTTTTGATATCGATGACCTAAGGTCAGGTACGAGCCATGACCTCTCCATTGAAAATACATGGGAAAATGTTTTTAACTGAATAACTCAGTAATGAACAGTGACGGACCCAAGTGGGGGCCCAGGGGCCCGGCCCCCCCCCGTTAGCTCCGAAGCGCCTCAGCATAGCTTAGCTCATATCGGGCGCCGAAGGCGCCCGATATGAGCGGCGCGCCTGTACCCATTTCGTGCGCCTAGGTGGTAGATACCACTTATTCCACTTGAATTGACACATAGTCCTTAAAACCATGGCAAAGCGCCCCTGCCCAAACACTAGACGCCTTTACTGGTCTTTTGCGCCCCAGTAAAATGTTGAAGATGAAATTTAGAAAGCTAACAAAAGCGCCCCGGCAAAGAAAAGGCGTCACTAGATAGCAGGATTGCGCCATGGGGAACTAATGCACCCCTGAGTAGCCTAGGCGCCCCCTGGATGAAGCACCCCTGGGTAGCCTAGGCGCCCCCTGGTGAAGCGCCCTACGGATATCATATGCGCCCTTGGCTAGGAAAGGCGCCCCTGGGCAGCAAAGGCAAATCCAGGTAACATAGGTGCCCTGGACAGCATAAGCGCCCTTTAGATAGAAATAGGCGCTTTAGGAAAATAAAATGCTCACCTTGGGTAGAAAAAGGCGCCCTTTGATAGCCTAGGCGCCCACTGGAAAAAAGCGCCCTACGGATGTCATATGCACCCATGGATAGCAAAGGCGCCCCTGGACAGCAAAGACAACCCTGGATAACACAAGTGCTGTGGACAGCAAAGGCGCCCCTGGGTAGCAAAGGCGCCCCTAGGAAGGCAAACCTTCGATAGAAAAGCCGCCTTTGGATAGCCTAGGCGCCCCCTGGATGAAGTGCCCTACGGATACAATATGCGCCCTTGGCTAGGAAAGGCGCCCCTGGGCAGCAAAGTTAACCCTTCTTGAAATAGATTATCTGGACAGCACAGGCGGCCATGGATAAACTAGGCGCCTGAGGAGGAAAACAAGCGCCTCACCTGAGAGTACAGGCGCCCCCAGGATATCATAGGTGTCCCTTTCCATCTTCAGCTGCCCTACTGTCTATGGTTTGGCACACCTGTCCGACAGTCGCGCGCTCTGTTACAGGGCTTGAGCGCTCAATTTGAGCATGGACTGCCTTTAACCACATTTCATTAACCTATAACTGAAGGCTTAGTGCTCCATCGCTGCAACCGGGTGCCTTTTTCAGTATGTGCGCCTCACTTCCGAGAACGTTGCCCTCACCAACCAGCAGTCCTCCCCGTTCAGCAGATGAGCGCCTCTTTCTGATAATTAGGCACTTTATTTCAGTGTTCGAGCGCCTTATTTCAGAATTGTTATTCTCCATCTATTTTGGGCTCCTCCTGGATTGCAGAGGCGCCCGCTCAAGTGCGAAGGCGCCCCTGGATAGAAAAGTGCGCCCCATGTTTGCAAAGGCGCTCCAAGATAGCATATGCGCCCCTTAGATGGAAATAGGCAATCCAGGAAAGTAAAATGCTCCCTTTGGGTAGCAAAGGTGCCCCTTAACAGCGAAGGCAGCCCTAGATAACAAAGTTTCTCTGGACAGCATAGGTGCCCTTGGATAAACTGGTGCCCGGAAGAGACAAATAGCGCCTTACCGGAGACAAAAAGCACCCCAGGATAACGTAGGGGCATGTATTTCAATCATGTCTGTGATTGAAAAATACACCTAGAGAGCATATGCGCCCCTGGATAGAAAGACACCCCTGGGCAATAACGGCGCCCCTGGAAAGCAATAGTGCGCCCCTGTGGAGAAAAAAGCCGCCTCCTGAATAACCTAGGCACCGCCCAAGAAATATCAGATGCCCGTGGATAGAACAGACTGCCTTGAATAAAAAAGAGGCCCTGGATAGCAAAGGCGCCCTTTGATAGCAAAAGCGTTCCTTAGCAACAATATGGACGCTACATGAGCTCAAGGTTCACGCGCACCTAAGCCCAATAATAGAGCAATCAATCGATGCCAAAGCACTCCTTAAAGCATGGGCGCCAAACTTCCTAAGAAGTAAAGGCGCCTCTGGGTAGCAAAGGCGACCCTCGACAGTGGTGTAGGTATTCCTGAATAACAGCAGCGTCCCTTGATAAGAATAGCCCCAAGATGGCACAGGTACCCTGCTGATAGGAAAAGCGCCCCTGAATATCAGAGGCACCCTCTGAATGAGGTGCCCATGGAGAGCATAAGGGCGCCCTATGTATAGCAAATTGCCGCCCCCTGGATAGCCTAAGCGCCCCTTGCATAGGGTAGGCGCCACTGGGTAGTATAGGTTACCTTGAATAAAAATACGCCCCTCAATACCAAGGTGAACCTGGATAAGAAAAAGCTCCCCTTGGGAACTGGGTATCAAAGGCACCCCCAGAACAGCAAAGATGCCCCTGGATAGCTAGGTCGCGTCCATTGGGGAGCGAAGGCGCCCCTGGGAAGCACAGGTGCCTCATCGAAGCAAAGGCCCCTCCAGAGAGCATAGGTGTCCCTGATGAGCACAGTTACTACTGGACAGCCCCTAAATGACGTTGCATAACGTTACGATACCTATTATAACGTATGCTATTACATCAAAGTTAAGGTTATTCAGTGTTTAGATCAAGGTCACAGGTCAATTTTAAAGGTGACTGGCCTTGATGATCAAGGCTTGATCAAAAGTCATTGGTAAGCTTGGGCGCAGCGTTAGTTATAGCGTAAATTAGGCATAATATGTTGGGTTGTGCCGTAATAGGTCAATGACCTTGAAGGACCTTGACCCCACAATTTCAGACATTGTTTAGAGCCTTCCCTTTTGGCCTCATCCCTGTTCTAGAGTATTCGCGCCCCATTCCGGCCCGTTGGGGTGTGCTTGAACACCCCCTCGAGGTCTCCCAGTGGCAAGAAAAAGCGTCGGCGCGAAGCGACTGAGTACTTGTCACACCCTATCATTGATCACTTCCGCAACTTTCCCTCAAAATTTAAGGTTGTGTCATCTCAGGTCAGGTCACCAGTGCAGGTCAAGTGACCTCACCCCAAAAAATGTTTGTTGGCGTAAGTAAGAAAAGGGTGAATCTATCGAATTCAAACTTGTACCATATAATGGGCCCAAAAAGTACTAATAAATTTATTCCGGGATTTTTTCCATCGATGCCCTAGGGACAGGTACGAATCATGACCTCTCCATTGAAAATGCATGGGATAAAACGGAAATTTGCCGAACAATTGCTCTATGTCTGCAGACGCCGCTTGAAATACCTTCGGATTCCCCAAATCATAGCACCCTAGGCCTCTTTATCGGTTCATGTTGCAAGTTTAGACATGTTACCTCTGAGAGTTCATCTGGGGCTTCCTAAGCAGGTTTTAAGACTTGGGTCAATGGCTTTGCAGGAAATATTGATAAAACCCGTATTTTGATACCATTTTTTATTGTTATTGTGAGTTGATTGATATGCATATTGACTATGCTAGGCTAGATGGTGGCCTTGACCTAACCTTAGGTCAGGTCATTTTTATGTTTTAACCTAGTATAGTCATATTATACGTTATTTGACGATTCGCCATAACGAGAGGAAGCGAATTGTGCCTAAAATGATTCTAGCTCAACTCTGGCAGACGCTAGAGTATAGAGACAGAGACATGTTGTAAGCTTTGTCTCGGGGAGGGACCCCAGCGCTGATCGCGGGAAAAATCCCCAATGGCCCCCAGGGTCCCTCAGGGAGTCAGGAAATCTGGCGTGGGTGGAATCCGGTAGGAGGGATTTTGGGTCTCCAAAATCAGCTGAGGGGCCCGTGCCAGTTAAGGGGGCCCAGATAAGGGCCCCCAACGAGCTCATTTGACCTCAGTGCCAACACAGGATTCTCAAGACCAGCGTGGGGTGCCTACCTCTTTAAACGGTTTCTAAATAAGCTCAGGGACTCAAAATTGACACAGGGGTCCAATTTTCAACTCATGGGGCCCAGACACTCTGAGGGGACCCTGCAGCAGCTCAGAAGGCCCATAAAACTAATAGGGCCAGACTAGCTGGGTGCCTCGACGAACTATTGCCCAGATACGCACAACGGGCCCCAAACAAGCTGAAGGGATCTATATCAGTTAAACGAAAACGGTACCAACCCAGGGGACCCTGACCAGCTTAAGGGACACTAATCCAGCTTGGGGCTCCAGAGCTCAGAGCTCCAACTTTTAGCTCAGAGGGCCCAGGATCTGTTGAGAGGGCCCTATATCAATAAAAGGGCCCCGAAAAGCTGAATAGGCTTCAGCGGCGACACATAGGTTTCAAGTTCAGTGTGAGGGCCTGGTTAACTAAAGCGGTCCCAGATTAGCTGAGGGGACTCGATATAAACTCAGAGAAGTCACCAAAAGACTCAGGGGCCCAGGCCCGCAGAGGTTCTGCGGCCTATGAGGCTCAGGTTAGCGTAAATCGGCTATTTCAGTATGGAGCAGTTGGCCAGGACAACTGTGATAAGTGGACACTGGCGGATCAGGGGGCCCAGGGGGCCATGGCCCCCCAAAGCCCGAAAATAGTATCTTTTGCCCCCCAAAACGACCGACTTTTGGCCGTTTTTTTTAAATCCTATGCTTTTTTCGATTTTTTCTCGATTTGGGCCCCCAAAACGATGTTTTGGCCCCCTCCAAAACTTTTTCCTGGATCCGCCAATGTAAGTGGAGGTGGTGGATACGACACCTCAGTTTTCGCCATGACCGAATATAACTGTATTATTTGCTCATCGTGCTTCAGTTAGTGTCAGTGGGTGCCTTCAACATTTTCTACCAAGGTGCCAGTTGTGATGATTTTGTTTCGCGAGGGCGCCAGCCGCACTTTCACGGCGGGCCACGGCTGATATAAGGCAGCCCCCGACCGCGGCTTGGTGGATACGGACATATAGAGGGACGCAGACGCACACACGCAAGACTCTCGCGCGCGGCTCAGTATGCCCTCTCTCTGGGCGCGCGGTTACGCACGCTAGTGCGACTGTGGACAGTGTTTTTTTTTAGACGCCATGATGTAGGTGAGTCCTATCAGTGTCAGTACTCTCTTTGAGTATTTGGAAGGGTTGACTGTACTTTTGCAGCGTCTTCTTATTTTCTCTGTGTTACTATGTTTCTGGTTTACCTGACGAGTTGGGTCATGCACTTTTCCGACATTAGGTACTTATTACTGAGTTTTACTGGTATTGATAATACATGTGTAATATTGACTTGACGTAACTATAATGCCGATCTCACCAGACGGAGTTTTGTGCAAATATAATGACATAGAACGCAAAACCAGAAATAAAGCTAAATGGTGAGAACGCGTGAAGAGATAACAGCATACAGGGCCAAAAGATAAATCTCCAACATATCCCGAACAAAATAAAATTATCATACAGTCGTTAGCTGGCCCGAAAATGCTTGATGGTAAACGTGAACATGTCCTCACTAAGAGGAAGCTTTCATGAAAATAAGCATTTACAAATCCTTTTTTAAACTCGTTTTACATTGACACTGGCCGCCTTTTGGGTGGTAAATTGGCCAGTGGCGGATCCAAGGGGGGGCAAAAAGGCATTCCCCTAAACGGAAAAGCTCGGGGCAACACTATGTTTTTGACCCCCAAAGCGATCGACCTCCTTTTTTCCCCTACTCCTTTTTAGTTTATAAGCAAGATTTTGGTGTTTCAACTCTCAACTTCAAACAGAACTTAAGTTGATAAGATGTTCCCTGGCCTGTCCCCTCGAATCCGGAAATGTAAAAAACACTGAAGATTATATATTCGGGCACAGCCCTTCATCAGAATCATGGAGTAAATATCAATAATTCTCAGTTATAATATAGCCAGTCATAGTATAGCCAGCCTTGGATAGGGAGAAGTATCTCGAGCCCATAGTTTTTTTTCACCCCGTGACGTTTTTTTAGCTTTTCGCCTCAAACCCAAAATTCTACCGGCAAGTGATATTGGTAGCGCAGCTTTTTACTGCGTGACGTTTTTTTGCTTTTCGACTTTGGTCTGCCCCTCCCAAACCGACCGGCTAGATCCGCCACTGAAATTGGCGCCCCTCAGGTTCGGCGCCCCCAGGTTCGGCGCCCTTCGAGCCTGGGCCCCCCTTAACGAAATCCTAGATAGACAGACAGACAGACAGACATATATTTTCATAATGAAACATACAAAAGTTTTCAGTAATTTTTCGCGATTGGTGCAAAAGCACGAGTGCTTATAACACGCACCGCTCGCACAGTCAGCCCCAGACGCCGGCCACCACCACAAGAGGACCACCCGGTGCCGCTGCCTAAATAGACCACGTGCCGCTCCGCAGCGCCACCTCCACTCCAACCCGGGCGCTGAGAGTCTGAACTTGAGTATATTCCTGGCTTCAACTGTCTTTCTGTTCAAAACGCTTGCTTTGAAATATGAATTTGAAAACAGATGCTGCTACTCTTTCCGCGTTCTTGTCGTCTAGAAAAGAGCCATGAAGTAGTATATTGAGTTTAGTTGAATGGTCTAGGCTACTTAACGTGATTTGTGTTGCTTCGAATATATCTCTAAAGAGTTTTGTTCTAGCGTAATGGAATAACGGACAATTAAGGAAGTAATGTGATGTGTCCTCTTTTCTGTGGCCGCAGGAGCAGTGTGGAGTTTTGTTAGCTTGAATTTGGAATTGGGGGGGCGTTTAATTTGCTCATTCCCACTCTCAACCGAGCTAACAGGTAGTTTTCTTTTTTATTGCCAAGGGAGTAGTATAGTGGAGGTGGAGGAGTGCCAAAAATACATTTTACTTCCCTCTTAAATTTCTTTGTTGATGTGATTTCGCGTATGTTTTGAGGCAAGAGGTTCCACTGCTCGATGGCTGAGGGGAGGAATGACCTCTTGAAAGTTTGAGTTTTATGGCGTGGCACCGTTATAAGTTCGGAATATCTTAAGGTTCTAATCACGTGATTTGCTCTTGGTTCTGGGATTATACTGCGAATGAATTGGGGTACAAATGAGTTGTGTAGAAGGTTATGAAAGAACGTGATTTTATTTATTTTTCGACGACATTCTAGGGACTCCCAGCCAAGCTCTCTGGTCAGTTTGTCAGTAGGTGTCCGTAGTAGAGTCCCTGTCACTAGTCTGGCGGCCCTGTTTTGCAGTCTTTCAAGTCGGAGTTTGTCGTGGGCTGTGATGTGACCGTCGTAAATAATGTCACAGTAGTCGAAATGGGGTCGGACATAGGTAGAAAAGATGTTATTCAAAATAGGTCTAGGAAGATACTGAGCAAGAGGGTAAATTGGACTTAAGGTTACATTTACTTTTTGGATTATTTGGTTAATGTGTTCCTTAAATTTCAAATCGTTGGAGAGGGTAACGCCAAGGTGCTTGTGCTTCTTCGCCACTGGTACGGGCTCTCCACCGAATGTGAGTTTCGGGACGGATGGGTTATTTTTTAGAGAGAACGTTTGCTGGACTGTCTTTAGTGCATTGAAAGTAATAAACCATTTTTTGCCGTACCTGTGTATTTTGTCTAGGTCTTCCTGAAGTGTCCGTTGAACAATTGGGAATGTGTCAGTCGTATGGGCCGCGTATAAAGATGTGTCGTCAGCAAAACAAAGAATGTCGTTCGTCGTTTGCTTTGCAAGAGAGTTAAGATAGAGAAGTGCAAGGAGGGGGCCGAGAACAGATCCTTGTGGACAACCAGCATGAAGAGAAAGCGTTGATGAGGTTGATTCTTCTAAGGAAACATGTTGTCTTCTGTCTGTCAAGTAAGAAGTGAGCCAGTCCGAAACGGCTGTCAGTCCGAATTCTCGTCTACATTTTTCTAACAGTCCTCTATGCCAAATTTTGTCGAAGTAGCGCGAAATGTCTAAATACACTGCAGTGAAGTCTTGTCCCTTATCTAGCGACTCGTTCAATTTGTGCGTCAGGTAAAAAAGTTGCATATGAGTGCCATGACCCGGCCTATAGCCACTCTGCCTGTCAGTTAGAAGATTGTTGTCGGCCAAATGTTTGTAGATTTTCCAAAACACTATCTTTTCAAAAACTTTCGATAAACAGGAAAGAAGACTAATGGGCCTATAACAGGAAATATCAGAAGGGGATCCCTTATTTTTGAAGATCGGTTTTACTCTGGCATGTTTCCATGATGTGGGAAAAATTCCGTGTTGTAGGGACTTATTGAACAATTTTGCCACGGGTTCAGCGATGAGAATTGCAGTTAGTTTCAGAAGTCTGGTTGATATTTCGTCGGGCCCTGTAGATTTGTGGGGGTGTAATTTATTTAATTCCTGAAGCACTTCTTGCTCTGTGACTGAAACGGGGGCGATTTCTGGGACTGGAGAGTCTGTTGGCTCTGTTGGAATTATCTCCGGTTCCTGTATGTCCAATGTTGATTGTTTTGCAAAAAATAAATTTAGGAGATTAGCCTTTCGTTCGTTGTCTGATATTAAATTTCCGTCCTCATCCAACAATGGGGGAATTCTACTGTCTGTCTTTCGTCCAGTAAGGTTACGCAATATTGAGTGGTACTTGTGTGGATTACTTTTGTACTGGAGGAGTTGGTTAGTTTTTGAAAGTATGTATTGTTTTTTTAGCTGGCGTAAGTCGTTTGTAACCTTATTCCTCTGCCTTCGCCATTTTTGCCAAGCGTATCTCACTTCTGGGTTGTCTCGATCTATATTTATTTGTTTTCTTTTAGCCTGCCTGAATAAAGTGTCACGTTTTTTCATAGCCAGTTTCAGGGATTTTGTTATCCACGGTTTGTCATTAGAACCTATAGTAATAGTTTTTAATGGGATCGTTTTCAAAGCTGCATTTCTTAGGGTTTCCGTGAACAAGTTCACTGCAGTGCTTATGTCATTGTCTATTATGTTCTGCCAGTCAGTCGTCCTCAGAATGTTCGTCAGTCTCTCAGCGTCGAGCTTACTATAGTCCCAAATGGCTTTTAACATCGGCTTTGGGATAGGCATATTCTTTTTGACGGAAACATAAATTGGAAAATGGTCGAGTGCCGAAAAAGAGGACAGTACACCACTACCTGATATTAACTGTTTGTTGTAAACAAAGCAAAGATCGCGCAAATTGTGTGTCTCCCCTTGTATTCTAGTGGGCTCATTAATAACCTGATATAGCTCTAATGAATCGGCGGTTGCCTCTAGCTTCGTCTCGAAATGGGTCAAAGGGGAATGTTTTAATTTTATATCCCGTAAATACATATTTCCACAGTTCAAGTCTCCCATTACTATTATACCAGACGGGTTTAATGTTTTGGCTTGTTCGACACTTTCTGTTAAATACTCAAGGAATAGTTCTTTGGTTCCCGTATCTGTGTTGGGAGGAATGTATGTGCAGCATACAATTAATACCAAGTCTTCTAATTTTATTTTCGCCCAAATCCATTCAATATTTCCTAGTTCTAAATTGTGGAGCCTCGTGATAGCTAATGATGAATGGCAGTAAAGCAGGATTCCTCCTCCTTTCCGGTTCCTGTGCCGGGCCAGTGGAGAATGAAAATTATCGAACTTGTACCTACTAATGTTTACAGAATCGTCTAATTTCGTTTCTACAAGACCAAATATTTGTATGTTGTTTTGGCTTACAAATTCCTCTAGCTCATCCCTTCTGTTTTCTGCTGTTATACTGTTGATATTAATACTAGCAATTTTTATATCGTTTTCTGTGTCGATAACATCAGACTTCGAAGCACCCGGGCCAGGCAGAAGCGGCGGCGCGGCAGCGGCAGCGGTCGGTGGGTCAGAGAGATCGCGCATCGGGATACTCTCCGGCAGGGGCGAGCGGCCGAACATTTGGCGAGCAGGCCTTGCGATGGCACTGGCACTAGCACTGGCAGACAGACAGACAGACAGATTATTACAATTGAGTCAAAAACACAGACACTGGTGAAAACCAACGTTCAGGAACAATATTCAAAGTGTCGATCTCGTAATGCTTGAGGAACTAAGTTAAAGTGTAGTCCGTGATTGTATATTGTGTTAGCTAGCTTCCAAGTAATAGCCATTAGCAGGAGCACCAGTGCACCCAAACGAACCAGCCAACGCGTCATTCATAGCACAACAAAATGTTTGCTGCGGGTTACAAATTTGAGAGAAGAAATTAGATGCGAGAACAATTACTAACGCAAATGTAGTAGATGTGTTGAAAACGATTGAAGATACACTATCTTGTATGGGTTCTTTCGTAGGCAGCCGAATTGGATTGACATGATGCTCTGGATAATTGACAGAAACAATTCGGCTGGCAGAAAAGAGGATAGTTTTGTAGGTGAAAAGCCTTGAATTAACGACAAGGTGACAATAACAAGTAATAACAAGTAAATATGCGCAGATCCGTCACTGGTAATGAATAAAGATAGAGCTTTTCATTTTAACTGCACTAGATTTGCCTTGTCATTGCAGTTGTAATGATATACATTTTACCCAATTTGACCTTGACCTGACCTCAGGCCATGACAAATCCTTGATTTGACCTAGCAAGGTCATATTATATATCATTCAATTCGGCTTGCTGCGAGGATTCTTCAAGTTCAAATCGTGTTGCTCTATCTTTACTTGTTCAGATGTAATGGCCGAAAAACTTCATTTACATGTTATCCCTATGACGGCATGTTTTGACCTCTAGTGACCTTAAATGTAACCTGACAAAAAATGGTTCAAACATTTTCGATGGAGAAGTGGATGGGGTATCCAACACCTTTTACCGTTTTTCGCTACCTCGCGGTCCTCGAGATCTTAGGGGGCGGGTACCCGCCCCCCGTCAAGGCGAAGGTTGCTCAGACCCCCGTCAATGCGCGTGTTAAAAGGAAGCCGTGTTTTGGATGTACATAATATACAGATATAACCACAATATACGAGTACGTACATACCGCTGCGTCAGTATGTATGTACATACATACTAAGCTGACGCAGCGTAACAAAGCGCTGGTGTTAGCGTGCACGACGCAGCTGGGCTGAAAGCGCGGCAGTGTTAACGGGAGCAGCCATCGGAATCACTGCGGCAGGTTCAGGCAGTCAGCGGTGCGCGTCAGCCATTTCGTGAGCAGGAGGCGACGGGCGGGTACCGCAGGTGGTGACCGACACGCGATGATGATACTGCCAGCAGCCAGCCATGAATGCCATTAATTCGCGAGGGGGCGGAAGGCGAGGTTCGCCCCGGCCAAATCGATGAGGAGCCAAAGGTGCCTGATAAAGGATCAGATTTCCGCGCTATTTCCCACAAAGTAATCAACAAAAGCATTGGTAAATCATGGAGTGTTTAAGAAGTCTTGCAGGTTGCAAATCTAAAAGGAATTGGTGGGGGTTAAATACATACCTCACGGTACGGCTGAATCGTAAGGACTAGAATATCCTGAAAGTAAAATGGCATAATCTTATAATCTGGGTAATGAGTTTTTTGTTCGCTATCCCGCATAGGAGCTGAGATCAAATGGGTTTTTTGAGTCCCTTCGATTTCATTGATCGGGCCCCTTCGGTTCCCGAGCCACCTTCGCCCCACTGCAGTGCCCCAGTGCACTGGGGCAAAGATGGCTCGGAGGCCCACTCGGTCGGGGTCAACACGTGCAGTGGAGGGGTCCTTAACTGCTCCCCACCTATTTTTCCGAGGTGGCCCGAAAACCGTTCGCGGCCGGAAGAAGTTAATTGACCACATTTGAGAGAATTCATGAGCGCGTCGATTGGTGAAAGAATTTGGAAAATTTGCCAACATTGTTTTTTATAAATTTTGTTTAAGTCGTTCCTAGTACGGCTGCTGGAGTCGGAGTCTCACTTAAGTCATCAAGGGACTTGTCACGGAGACCCCGACCCCACCACCCGAACGAGCAACTCCCTCAATGGAGGGTCAATTTAGAAGCCAAAGTGTAACGTCCCACAAAGCACAGGGACGGCCGCCCCGCTCAGGTCACCCTCTCATCAGTCAGTTGCCAGCCGACCTGTACGTCGGGTAAACTATTGAGCGCCGGAGCGTCTCAGGGGAACCGATCCCAAGCCTGGACATGCACTGCCACTGCATGCTTCTGAGCAGCGGGCCGGAGCCCAACGCTCTACCAACTGAGCTGCCGGGGCGGCAATGTTTTACCTATAAGGTTTCAAAGTCAGAATTATATTTTGAAATCAAGACAGTTGAGCGGTTGCAGCACTTAGCCTGTACTAGAAACCGAGTGGAGACGCAATCACGCCATATAACCGGGCTTATATGTCAAGGTCACCTCACATAAACATCAAGGTCTAGGTCAAAGGACATTTGTCAATGTCATAGGAGCATTTTCAAGGTCATTGACTCCAGGGTTCCGGTCAGATGGCATTACACGATATGTCGCATGTTATGCTACGCCTTCATAGTTACGGGTATTTAATGTCAAGGTCCAGGGGCGTAGCCAGGATTTCGCTCAGGGAGGGCCAGCGCCCCGAAAAGGGCCCCTCCAACAACGCAAAAAGGGCACTGATGGGTAAAAAGGGCCCTGCTTGTTACAGAATAGAGTGCTGAAGAGGGCTTATGTGGGCCCTGTCTAGTATAAAAAGCCAAATTTGGCCACAGAGCATAGTGTGGGCGAGCCACGCTTCGCGCAGCTCGTGTCCTCAGGGGGCACTTCGGGCCCTCAGGGGGCGGCTGTCCCTGCCGCCCTCCTTGGCTATGCCCCAAGGTCACAGGTCATGGTCAAAGTCTTTTGCCGAGGTAAAAACCTCATTTTTCGCCCAAAGACTGCTATAGCGTCAATCATGTATATTGTAGATCATTGATAATATTTCATAGTTCGCTTTTAGTATATTCCTGACTTGTTTCCTTCTTATCACGGTATTTCACAATAGGTCTCCAGGACGGCCTAGATACCTATGACATTTACAACCTCGCCTGACTCTGCTCATATTAACCTGGGTCAATGAAAATTGGCTGCAATGTAGATCACCGACTCATCTCAAACGGGAGTTTTGTTTTCTAAATCTTTTGGTTTTTGAAACCTCATGGGGGACTTTAGGCCTCCACTGCGCGTGTTTATGGTGCGGTTTGAAACAGTCACAAAATTTCACAAAAGGTCACGGAAGGTCTAATGAGGCCACAGTGTGTCTAAGATGCGAACTACTTTCGAGGGAACGCAGCACGCACGAAGCTAAAAATATCGGTCTTGTATGCTCCCGGAAGTGACGCCAGAGTTCGCAGAGCTGAAGTGCCCTAGACTTAATTTTTGTTATCAAAATATTTTCACAAAGAATCCCCGTTAGCTTTACAAAGCATTGCGAGTCGCATCACACCGTTTGTGGGCAAAATCTCGAAAACTTTAGGAGGGTTGCAATAACCCCCCGGTAAGGGCGAGGGTTGACATTTCATGCACCTTCCTGAAGATTCTACAGACTGTTGCAATAAAATCAGATCCGCAATATCGGCAGCGTCGATATCCGAGACTGGATCCGGCAAAGTTATTGCTAATATTGGGCGAAAATTCAGCCTGGTTGCGCTGCAGTTGGGACGTCTGGCGCCAAGCTACGCCCCAGACACTTTGATACCACCAGCCTCCGACGGCCACCGAAATCGGACAGAGGAAAATCCTCGACGAAACCGGTCCGGACGGTCTCGGAATGCGGCGAACGTCGGCTTCAGACGGTCCCGGCTGGTGCAATTTCGGCGCTCCGAGAATGATTGCGACCGATACCAGTCAAGGAGAGTAAAAACACACAAAATTGAAAAATCATACTTGATGGTTATCACATTGGAAAATATTTATCCACATTGGCTGGCGTCATCGACGCCGGGAAACAGACAGGCCGGCCCGTGGCGCAACAAACCTTTCAACGTTTTCATATCACTCCGTTTTATCACTGTTCCCCAAAGAAATTCCAGTTCAAAATATTTTCACACTTTAGTCTTTATAAATGTCTTGAGGATACATACTACAATTATATCCCCCGCACTCTGGCCAAATACATCTGCCACTGATCCAAACTAAGGATATAAATCCCGGGATCATTAAATGATCCTGGTATTTCGGGATTGCAAATGGCAATAACGGGATGTCCCGGGATTTATTTTTTTGTTAATAAAGATAGATCGATTGAATACCTTTCCATATCCAGCCAAAGCTTGACTTCCAAATTTAATGTATGGTCATGTCCTATTTAAATTTCGGCTATTGCAATCGTTTACATCATATAAGAGGGAGACCTAGATAAAGGGTGGGACCTCAGGCACCAGCAAGTCACGAGGACACCTCAAACAGCGGAAGCCCGATCATGGCAATAGAAAGACCCAGTTTAGCAAGGGACTTAAAATCGGAAACATCCGACCTGGCCTTCTCATCCCTTTTTCTCCCTAAGCGCGGGACGCGCATGGGCGGTGCGAGGTGCAAATTATGAAGAGCATGGTGCGGGATCTGGCATCAGCACGGCAAAAATAGCCGATGCTTTCTTCTGGGCACAATAATATCTTTTCAGAACACCAAGCCCAGTGTTGTCTAAACACCCCATTCATGTTCTGAATATCCCCATGTCTGGACGAGTGCTTGGCGTCCTATGAAGAAAGCCGAAAGCTGAAGGATACATTCAGACAAGGCCCTTTTAGATGGGCAGGTCAAGAACCGATTCTGCGCTGCCCAAAGATAGCCTGGCTACGTCACGGATTTACGTTGCCAGTCACCTGCACTCACAGCTGTTCTTTAAATCTAATGGATGGTTTCATGATAAAAACCGACCCAGATATCACATTTTGAGCAAAAGACAATGGTTTTATATAGTTTTCGCTGTTCAGCAAAGCTTAAAAATACGGCGGAACAATTTCGGGATCCCGGGATTAGTGAAAATACCGAGACTGAAATCCCTAAACCATACATTATCAGCTGAATCAATTCCATCGAACGAGGGGTTCATGCAATGCTACCACAGATTAACAGTGACAACCCTGCATGTAAACTTGAGCAGCCGGCAGAGCACCTTGTCTCGCACGAGCGTCACGTTTTGACGCTCACAAATGTGAGCTGCCAGGTTCCCCTCAGTTGTCTGCCCACGCCAGACCGGGTCATAATGCTCCCGACTCGTAAGGATGTCGATTTCTTATGCTTAACGAATGGGGAACGTCCGTTCGCGGCCAATACTGGGGCCATCTGCCACCAAATTTCATCCGAGACGGAGCCCCGTACTGTCACAAGCGAATACGTATCCTTACCAAACAACCTCGGACAGCAGTGACCTCCTCCCCGGGTAGTATTCCGCATTCCTTAGCCATGATCCTAATGCTTACCGTCTCCTTCCATAACCTGGCAGGCCTGCTCTGTCTTTGGCAGAGGGTGAACAAACAACGTCATTGCATCACACAGACGACTTTCCCTGTCCCACCAGATGAAACCATCATTCAGCGGCCTCCCAGAGGACCAGCGACTGAATCGCTGGAGCAGAGCCGTACACGCCGGAGCGCCGACAGCTGAAACTCTGTCGCATCAGTCATGGTGCACCCCACCGCACACAGCGGGACGACAGACTCGGCCCGTTCCCGCCGCCCTCTCCGACGCCTGTCAGTCAGGCGGGCGTCACGTGCCGGGCGCCGGTCCCGCGGGAGGGACGACCGTGTCACCGCTAATGGCTCAGACCAGTCGCGCTGACCGCTGCATCTCATTGATTTAATTGGCGGCTCCGTCACTCGCCCGTCCCATCATCCGCTCCCAGGCCTGGGCGGGCACACGTGACGGCCCTTCCGACTGGCCGGCTACGAGGATGGAAATATTCAGTTCCATCTGAAGCACTGAGCGCAGCGAGAAACATACTCTGATTTCTTTACGCAGCTACAGCGCCCGACAAGGTTAGATTTCCACATAAACCACGCCCGTGTCCGTAACACTCGTCAAGTCAAATTTTCTCGACCAACTTAGAAGAGCAGCATGGAAGCAGAAAGTATGAAAAACAAAGTCGCGGTACTTGTGTAAGGAATTTCAGTAGGTCTGTCATTTACAGCAAAAACAATGAATGTATTGTTGTATTTTTATCAAAACAGCTTTCCGGCCCTTGCTATCACAATATTTGTACACTTCAGGCAAGAAAACGCACCCACTAGCTTCAGAGGATGGGCAGCAGCAAAGACCTCTCGTTTTCACGACAGGTGACTGTATCAAAGACCTGTTACCCATCAGGTCACGACACGAGTGTCGCTGACGTCATCCAAACATGTCCATACACGTTCGATTGGCAGGCACAGATGATACTGCATGGAACCTACGAATGAATCATGAGATTTAGGTCAAATGGGACACAGCATATCTCACGTGGCATAACGATACGCATCATGCGATGCTTCCAGCATTAACAAACAACCTGGAAAATGGAGAACTCGCCAAACACCACAATGACGGTCGGCACGTGAGGACAGAGCTGGGACCAACCAACGCCATTGCCACATCGCTTACTACTTCTTCACTTCGAACTCAAGAAAATCATTTTCAAGGGGCATCCAGGAAGTAAACGGAGGAACTTGATGCCTTCTTCAACGGCTGTCACATTATCTTGGCACATCATGACACACGATAAGAGCACAATACTTACATCAACCATCGACTTCTGCGAGGCAATGGAAGAGTTCCAATCCCGACACAGCTTGTAAAAAGCTCTCTAGACCAATACACCATACATGAGTTGGAGTCAGTTGTGGTGACTAACACCGTTCGAACACCTTGTAGAGGTCAGGTAGGTCGGCCACCTGCAGGAAGGTGCCGTCAGTGGCTGCTCGCTGCTGCGGCAGCAGCTGCTCTTTCAAAGCCGGAAACAGCGCGTGCTCCAGCTGCTGGCGCTCCGCCTCAGTGCTGTCATCTACCGGCGACACCCAGCTGTAGAACTTGGCGACCTCCCGCGAGATGTCGTGGAGGCAGTCGCGCTCCTCGTCCCAGTTGACCTCGGTGGAGAGTCGGATCAGGAACATTGGGAGAGCCACCACCGGGGGCGTGAACCCGTCTGTGGGGAACAAACACGCAGATCCAGTGCCTAGTGCCGATAACAATGGGCTGATGACTGGAAATATTCGCATGCTGTTAAAATTGTTCAAACGAAAAGTATATACCTAGGTGCTGAAGACAGGGTACACATAATCATAATTAATTTGATCATAAATCAACGAGTGACTGCTTTCAAAACTCGCTTCACACGCAAACAACGTATGTTTTGTCCCATTCCACAGTGATGCAGGAGGCCTGAAAACGTGACGAAATTCATAGCTCAATAAATAATAATTATAGAACAATGATTTTGGGTTCAATTTGAAGCTCTCCACCAGGCGGCTCAAAAAAGCACACCAAATTTCGTTTTTCCTCTTAACCCTCATGTTGCTAGGGGTCGATTCTAACCCCCTCTTAATTTGTTCGCGATGGGAGAAAAACTGCTCGGTTTAGCGCAATGCCGCGTAGCAAGTGCGAACCAAAATCAATTTCATACATCTTGACGAAATTTCAATCCAAGTTCAGGTCAGATCACCGAATTATGAAATCATTTCTAAACCGATGTAAAGCAATGCTGGTTCTCAAAACAAGGTTGGCAAAGGCCGGGAATAACTCAGCTTCTAGAGGAGTTAGATCGAGTTTCTATACACCATTCGAAAGCTCTTGTAAAGAAAAATCTAAGAGCGGATAATCCATTTTGAGGTCAGGTCCATAACGAAGGCACCAGGGCACCCCTTGGCACCCATTGGATGCGCTACTTTATGCAGAGGCTATCCAGGATTATTAACGGTTCTGACAGTGGCTGTAGCATTATGAAATAATTACATAGTCGCAAATCTGACCATGCGATAAGCTGAATAAAGGTAATATTAAGGGAAACAATTCATATGATTGATAATTTGATTTAATGATTGGATTTCCCCAGTTGTTAGCCGGCAAACATTGGAAGTGAAAAATGCATTCTCACCTCGTATTTATTAGCATTGGGAGCACATTTAGGGGAGCGTCGGGTATTAAAACAAGATCAGAAGATAACCACTGTTAAGCTTTAACAGCCGGCAAACGTAACAAAATGTGCGACAAGTGACTTTCTTCAAAATCAAAGAGAGGTAGTACGCAACGCCGGTTCGATACTGATTGGTAGGTACTAGGCTGCGGTCGTTTTTGCAAAATATCTCTCAAGTGATGGTCCTTACAGACACCATTGTTGCCTCACCTGCTGTGTTTTAACTGGATGAATGAACTGACGTGCGAAATACTCCATAAGTCCAAAATTTGGAAGTAATTGAGAAAAGACACAGAAAATCATCAGGGTCGGTGAAAACAGCTTTTTGTCCATAAGTTTCCAAATTTACGTCTCATCCAGTTTGCAGGGTTCCAAATTTAAAGAGCTCGTCAAAATTCATTGCTAGAGACGAAACGTTTATGAGAAGAGTAATCTTTTTTAAGATATTTCCTAAACGAACTGACACTAATACCTACCAATCACTGGGGTACCGGCTGTATGTACAGTCAGTTTAAACAGGGGCGGAGTCCAAAGATTAACGGAAAATCTGTTTAAAATAACATTTTAAAAGGGAAGAATGTGAGCCAAAGTTAAAATCTGAATTTCCTTATTCGGGGCCTGATCTCGCTATGCCCTAGTAAGTATTGAGCTGAGCATAATACCTACTGAATTGACACTAATACCTGCTTTCGTTGTCTCAATTTACCCTCCTGCTTATGAACTTTATTGTCTCCTTCAATTAGAGGCCATCCATCAATAACGTTACGCATATTTTGTGATTTTTTACCCCCTTCCCCCATTTAAATGTCATTTGATTGGAGAAAGGAAATAATACACGGCGATTTGTGGATGAGGCGGGCGTCATTGCCACAACCACCCGCCGACTACGGGTAGAACATGAGCTCACTAAAACTGTCATAACTTTTTTTCGGCCGTCGGTTGCCGACCTACGGATTCCACCAATGTAAAGAAGACACTTCTTAAACTACAAGGTATGATTTTCTAGCTGGTCCTGACTGTGCCTTTTTTCGCCAGTCTATGGAAATAGACTTTTGAGCGCATGAAACGTCAGCCTGAAGATGAGCGAGTTAAGTTGGAATTCGTGCGAAATCGTGCCCTGTTCAAACGTGTATCTGGTAGGAGTACTCTGAGTACCTGCAGGGCATCATGGGTGATTTTGTCTCGAATCCGAAACGATTTTGGTCTTTTCTTAAGTGTTTTAAGCAGGTGAAGGGGATTTCGGTGTTAGAGGAAAACGGTACACAGATATCCGACGACGTTGGTAGAGCAAATTTGCTGAATCGAACATTTGCAAATAAATTTTCCTCCCCAAACGTTACCCATTTTCCAAACCTACCTTTCTCGACCGATGAAACATTATCGGACTTCCACGTGACAGAGGAATCTGTGTGCCGTTTACTCAAAGATCTGGTATTGAGTAAAGCTTGTGGCCCAGACGGCCTAAGCGCTCGCATTCTCAGGGAGTGTGCGGTGGAATTGGCCGTTCCTCTGTGCAAGGTTTTCCGCTTATCACTGGCTAATGGTATATTTCCAGAACAGTGGGCAGAGGCAAATATTGTCCCCATTTACAAAAAAGGCTCTAGAAAAATCCAGAAAACTATCGTTCGGTTTCATTGTTGCCTCTGTGTGCAAAAAGTGTTTGAGAAAATTGTCAGCGATCAGATTTTTCAACACGTCAGACCTCTCCTTTCGGAAACTCAACACGGTTTTATACAGCATAGATCTTGCGCTTCAAATCTGGCATCTTTCCTTGCACATGGATGGGCGGCTATTCAACATAAATCTCAGCTCGATGTGGTATACACAGATTTTTCCAGTGCCTTCCAAAGCGTAAATCATCGCCTACTGCTCTATAAACTTCGATGTATGTATGGCCTGGATGGACACGCTCTGAAATGGCTCACATCATACCTCGGGAGGCGGAAGCAAAGAGTAGTGTTAAATGGCAAGATGTCCCAGTGGACTCCGGCTGTCTCGGGGACGCCGGAAGGCGGGCATATCTCACCTTTGCTGTTCCTTCTCTACGTGAATGATTTGCCATCTGTAATCTCTACAAACTGTTTGATGTTTGCCGATGACGTGAAAATTTTCGTTCAAATTGACACCCAAAATGACGTCATCAGGCTTCAAAATGACTTGGATGCAGTTTCGCGCTGGGCAGCGGACTGAAAGCTGAAGCTAAACGCATCGAAATGTAAAGCATTCAAAATCACTCTAAACCGCAATTTCATCCCTTCGTCTTACAAAATCAACGGCGAAATTCTAGAAAATGTTGACAACATCCGAGATCTAGGCGTTATTCTGGACCAAAAACTCACTTTTCAGGCGCAAATAAATTCCATAGTACTAAAAGCCAATAGGGCATTAGGCCTTCTCATTCGAACCTTCCAGTCAGCTTCCCCCAGATACAAACTGGACAAGCGTGCGACCGTGTCCGTATTCAACGCAAATGTTCGATCAATTCTTGAATACTGCTCCGTCATTTGGGGCGGAGCAGCAAAATGTCATCTCATTCGCGTGGAGAGGGTTCAGCATAAATTCCTCATGTGGCTAGCCAACCATACTGAGCCTGCCAGTGCTGTCCTGGACTACAAGTCCCTCCTTAGTTTGTACGATGTGCAATCCCTTCAGGCTAGGCGCCACCAAAGTGATATCTTGTTTTTATGTAAAGTTTTTAGAGGCCTCATCTCATCATCACATATTTTACAAGGTTTTACGGTACATGTGCCGGTCAGAACCACTAGGATTTCACGTTCTACTTTGTTTAGTGTACCGCCGGCTAGAGTGAACACTGTTGCTTCCGGAGCTTTTAATCGCTTACCTCGTCTGGTGAACAGCTTTTAAACGTGTCAACCCTCAGTGATATATTCTGTGATCCACTCGGGGTACTGAAGAAAAATATAGCTGTGTTTGCGGCAGCCGAGCCAGTACTGGTGTGATGTGAGTATTTATGTTGTAGTTAGGCCTCCATGTGTTTTTAGTTCTTCTGACTTCACCTGTTATTGGGTTTTTAGAGACCTGTTGGTGATTTAATACAGATACAACAGATACAACAGAATATGATGTATGTTATAAATTTTAGTTCCGAAACATGTGTTTATCAAAATTAACTCACTGCATTCTCTGGAGCAGCTATAGCCGTATTTTTGTGACCAGAAGGTCACAAACATCCTAAGCTTTACGGTAGTATACGTTTTTATGGATGGCGAGGTGGGAGCACCTGTTATTAACGTTTTAGATCCCGCTATTATTTCTGGCCAGATACCCGTATTTAGAGAAGCAGAATAAGTTTCAAGTTTCAGCCCCTGTGAAGCCAATGTGGCACGCCAGAGGAAGAAAATAATTATGCTTTTCCGGGTTCCAAACAATTCTCATACTCATCGCATACATTTGATATCAATTCTAGAAAGTCATTTTTGGCATTTTCGTCCCGTTTTTTAGGCCCGCTGCATCACTGTGCATTCGGAGTAAATGGGGATTGCGGTTGGTGCTGTACTTCAATTCCAGATAGATGATCAAAATCAGAAACACTGCACCCATAATAATGGAAAAACAATTATACGGTGACACCTCTGCGGAGGAGTGCTTAAATTCAAATGAAAACAAATCGTGTAAACATTTTTTTCGAGATGGGTATTTTGGATAACTTGAGGCAAAATAGCGCTAGTAGTAACAAGTGAAATTTACCTTCGAAACGCATCGTTCCGGGGTCATTAACATGTACAGAGAGCTTGCTTTCCTACAGACAACGCATCGGCTGTCATATACACCACCATAAAAGACATCGCAGTGACGTCCATGAATACAGGTCGCTCACAAGGTGGTGACACTCCTGGAACATCAGAGAGCACATCCGCTTGCTCTGACCGTCTCTAATTTAACGGCAGCCTAACCTAGGGCAGAAGCATTCCGATCTTTGGTGACCGCCATTCTAACGTCCGACAGCAAATAGCCATGTATATTTCAGAACATCCTCATATAGGAGAGGCTTTTCATATTCCATCGTCAATTGGGTGCAACAGGAGATAAAAAGATAAAAGAATAAATACCACAAGAAAACCTAAAAAGCAATAAAAGAAAGGTGAGCACACATAAAACACATTTAAAACAGATGCACAGTATAAACGACGCTGGCACACAATTAAAAGCATGCTAACTCGCACACACACACACACTCACAGACCCAACATGTTTCTTAGTGACTGTTTAAAGCCAGTGATACTAACACTGTTCTTAACGTTGTCTGGCAGGGTGTTGCAATTTGAGACAGCCGTATGAGATAGCCTGCGCCTTCCTGCGTTCGTTTTCGCACGTGTTGATAGCAAATGTCCGGCTTGTCTGGTCTGGCACATATGCGCAGTAGGTCGAATCAAACTGCTTAGCACAAGCGGTTCCCCAGTTCATTGTACAGAATGGATTAAACTGAGCTGATGGAATGCCAGTAGACTGGAAGGGCTGGGCAGACGTAGGCTAGTGATTTCGCGTGAAATATGGTCAAATTTTCTCTTCCCGGTTAGTACTCGGGCACTAAAGTTAACGATTTTCTGGATCCGATGAAGTTGTATTTCAGTACAAGTGCCGTATACAGCGATTCCGTACCTAATGTGGGATATGACAAGTGATTGTATTAGTAGTTTAGGAACAGAATGGGGAATGAAGTGCCGAATATGCATGAGTGCGATGAGGATGCCGGTGCATTTCTGGGTGAGATGACCTATATGCGGCTCGTATGTGAGGTGACGGTCCATATGTATGCCTAAGTTTTTAACCTGTCTTGCCTCTGTGACCATGATGTACCTACCCGAATGCTGACTTGAGGAATATCTTTGAGCAAGGCACGAGTGCCGAGTAGGAGTACTTGAGTTTTTGAAGGGTTGATTTTAAGGGAATTTTGCGAGAACCAATCAAGAAGAAATGCAATGTCACGTTCAAGTGTTGGTATCATGGCCGCGAGGTTTTGTTTTGGTCCTGATAGTATCAATTGAACATCGTCACAGAATTGAACTATCGTCGATTTTTTCCTACGTCACATTTCCACATTTGCCTACGTCACATTTCACGGCTTTACAGGCGAGCCCTTTTCCCATTTTGCTTTATATTAGCGAAATCGCGGGACTGATATAAAACAATGTGATACAACCCACAACGTTTGTCAAATTGTGTCACATTGTTTGATCAGTAGATGCAGTTTGTCTTTCAGCATCGAACCGTATCTCAAAATCGAAAAATGTGATTTACGCCTTCCTTTCGTGAGACGCCAACATTTAAAACCTAGCAAACGGGGGAAATTGAAAATGTTATAAAAACAGGGAAATGATCGTGCACTAACATTTCATGACCTCAAACGGCTTCTGCATCTTAGTTTCTGGCCGAGATGTTCATGAAATGAAATAACACGGCCTTCCTGCGCAAGTGGGTGTAATGGCCCTCAATGGAAGGCAGTGCAGGAGCCCAGTGTCGTGCCATTATACAGCATGAGCACTGCGTCATTTCGGTTGGAGTTTAATGTCGCCTTCAGTGATATGACCACGCAGTCCGTATCGCTCTACAGAGTCCAGTTCAGTACAATCACGGATCGCACATTATAATTGTTAAGTGAGACCTTAGCAATGCTTGATGAATCTGAACGTTTCCAAGATTGCAGGTCCATTCCTGGATTCGGACCTCAAATCTCACCGTGAAAACGTGAGGTGAGCGGGCGTTATTTTTAACACAACTGTAGCGTGACGACGGAGAAACTGTAAGATTCAACGCCTCATCCGTTCCAATTATGTTGAACGGGATTGAAGAGATGGGATTACACCTTACTCTCGGACTCCGCCCGCACTTGTATCTGGGGGTTATGGCCTAGGAGCAGGGATCCTGGAGCTTAACTACTTCGCCACGGATGCCTCAGGTGTTATTTCCGGCGGCAGCGAGCTCAAGAAGCCCTGAATGTCGGTTGAAAAACGGAGAGTCCCTCGACAAGCAGCATTAGCGCGAGTGCTTACCTAGCAGCAGCGGCAGCGCGCGCAGCCGGCCTTCCGGGGACACCTGCAGGGAGAAGTAGTCGTCGAGCATGACGGCATGTTTGACCAGCAGGTCTGAGATGTACTGCGCCAGCTGGGGTCGCGGTCCGTCCGCCTCTGTCCACCCAGCCTCCGCCTGGGAGAGGCCCAGCATCGCCAACTCGCTCACAAGAGGCTCCTCCTGGCGGGAAGGAACAGGTGTCAATGGCAGCTCCTGACAGGGAGGAACAGGAGGTGTCAGTGGTAGCTTTTCCTGGCAGGGGGGGAACAGGAGGTGCCAGTAGCAGATCCTTATGATAGAAAGAAACAGGAAGTATCAGTGAAAGATCCTCCTGACAGGTAGGAACAGGTGTCAGTGACAGATCCTCCTGACACTGGGCTGAGTCTAAGACGCTACCAGCGTGCACACAATACACTGCAACAAAACGCAAATAAATGTCTCCACTACGCAGCATTACTGAGCACTACTCAGAGCGACACACGTGCTACGGACGTTTTCTGCCCGCGCGACACGGGAATTCACAGGGGTCGGAGGTGGGTATGACCTCGCGACACGGGAAATCACAGGGGTCGGAGGTGGGTATGACCTCGCGACACGGGAATTCACAGGGGTCGGAGGTGGGTCTGACCTCGCGACACGGGAAATCACAGGGGTCGGAGGTGGCTCTGACCTCGAGCTCCAGGAGGCCGCACTCGCCGAACTGGTACAGACAGATCTGGTAGAAGAGCTGTTCGGCCAGGCGCTGGTGGTTGACCAGGTACAGCCGCGTCTCGTGCTGCACCAGACTCAGCGCCTCGGTGGCCACGCCCACGAACGTGTGCTCGGCCATCAGCTGACGCAGCGTGACGTCACAGCCCGACTCCACCTCCTCCCGTAGCGAGAGTACCGACGTCAGCTGCACGTCATTTACCACGCTGGGGAAGGCCGGAGTAACGTCAGTTTCATATCTGTAAGCGGGCTGGGGGGAACGATAGCTTGACATCAGTCTCACATCAGTAAGTGTGCTGGGAGAACGGTAGTGTAACGTCAGGAAGGTTTCAAGAATGAACCAGAAATAATCAAATCGGAAAAACCAGGGTTTCACAAAAGATACGACTGATTATACTACTTGCGCAGCGTTTCGACAAGCTCAGGCACACAAAATCTCAGGGGTGTTATCTCGACGATGTCGTGGCTTACGCCTCGTGCATGTTTCAATGATACTAAACCGGGTAGAAAATAAATATGGAAGGACCGGCAACAATACTTATATATAAAAATTAGGTTGAAAATTCAGTGTGGGCACATATTGCACATGAACTACGGAGATAAATGGATTAAATCTCAAAATGTGACATTATATTACAAGGAAATGTTGAAATGGCTGAAGGATGTTTAGCCTATTAAAGAGCCACAGAACGGAAAAGACGTGCGAAAACAGTTTCTTTGGAATAATTCAGCAATAAATGTGGGGGGACAATCTCTATTCTGCCGTAGGGTATATGAAAAAGGTTTGAATTTGATTGACGATTTTTTTATCACGAAGGGCGGTACATGAGTTTTGAGCGATTTAAAGAGCGCTATCCAGCGGTAAGCGTTGATCCCCTGACCTATTATGCTTGGAATCAAGCTGATTCCACTAGAGTGGAGAAGGATGATAACGGGAACTGCAGCGTTGAAACCTGAAGAACGTGAGGTAGGGTATTTGATCAATATAGGAGGGGTAGATGTAAATTTAAAACACATAAAGCCAAAGTTCTTTTCCATTCGATGGCTGGAAGATATAACCCCTAATGCCCAAAGAAAATGGCAAGGTGAAGGAACCAATTTTGGGAAATATTGGCGTAAAATATTTGAAATGCCTTTCAAAATAACCAGTTCAACAAAGCTTCAATCTCTTCAGTTTAGACTAATACATAGATACTTTCCTACCAGACGTTACTTGTGTATTAGAAATGTTGTCCCGGACCCGTTCTGTAGCAACTGTGGCGAAGTTGAGACAACGCAGCATCTTTTCTTGGAATGCGGTGATGCTCGATACTTTTGGGATGCAATGACTTTAAAAATGAATAAAAACCTATCAGCCCCCCACAAGTTCATTCCCAACGCCAATGATATAATGTTTGGTTCTCTGTCGACCTTGGATGTCGTTAACTTCATCGTTCTAAGTGCTAAACAATATATTGCTAATCAATATTTCAGTGGTGGTCAAATCAGAATCGACGCTTTTATGAAAATCCTTGCCAAAAACTTCAAAATGGAAGAATATAGTGCAACAAAAAATGGGCAGATTGCCAAGTTTAATCGGAGATGGGCACCCTTTCTTGGAGAACAAGGTCAACTTGTGTTATAAATTATTGAGAAAACCCGAACACTGACAAACTGGACTTGTCTGTTTTGTTTGATACGATGTGGAAAGGAAGGGTACTTGAACGTGCAGGGGAGGTGGGCGGGGGGGTGACACATCGATTATCCTGTGCTGACAGAGCGTGTAGTGAATGAAGGACGCAGTAATTTGTTATGACGTGAAGTGATGAGCATCCGCTTTGACGTGTTTTGCCAAATATATGTGAGACTTCGGAAAAAAACTTATATATAAAAATACCACAAAGTCATGATCAATGCTGTCTAGCAGCGGTACAATACTGAATACCGTATCCACCTGCCTACTAGAATGATGCTGCCACTTTCCTGTAATCTGGCTACATGCAGCGCTGGCGTTGCTCTCACCCGAGCTTTTGGCCTTTCTCCGGAGCCGCCGTATCACCATCCGCGCTGCTCTTTCCCTCTGGGATGTCCTGAGCGGGGACCGGCACGCTCTTCACGAACTGGTCCAGCTTCTGGTCCCGGTAGTTGTTCCGCACCATCTCCTTTGGCCGTATGACGTCTCCGGGAGTGACGTCAGACTTCGCAGCGGCAACGCCCGGCAGTAGCGTCTGTGGAAGTGACGTCACAGCGGGTGACCGTCTGTATACGTGACAGGACGAGCGAATCTTAAACGTCATATCTTTGCTGGAATAAACCAGACCAATAATGGTATTAAATCTAAACGATGGATCCCGCATACTATCGAACAGCCTTCTTACCCCAATATCCACGCCGAAGCATAATCCGTGCGGCAGTGTGTGAATCAGTATAACTTCGGGTAGCACATTCAGAGTTGGAAATACGGTACATATAATTTCCACGTAGCTGACCTGGGCGTACACTGAACATGGTATTACGTAACACCAGCGTGTGGTGCACTATAATAATTGTTGATGTTTAACCGCGCACCCACTGTCAAGTTAATATGACACCACCAACTCTCACCCTGTTGGGAGGGATTTGGGGGATTATATAAACTTATTGAAACGGCTCCACCGGGACTCGAACCCGGGACTGATGATTTAGTAGACAGGAACGCTATCCTCAGTCACTCATCCCCCGGTGCAGTGTACCGCTGACCTGGGTGTACATGGTGCGAGAGGCCGAGGAGCTGAGCAGTAGCGCGTCCACCCGCTTCTGTATCAGCTCGATAATACGGTCCTCGTGCAGGAAGTGTACCTGAACAGCATCACAACAGGGACAGGTCAGCATTGAAATCCGAAATGAATACCGTCACAACAGCAACAGGTCAGCAGCGACAGCCGAATAGAACAGCATCACAACAGGGACAGGTCAGCAGCAACAGCAGAACTGAACAACATCACAACAGCGACAGCAGAACTGAACGACATCACAACAGCGACAGGTCAGCATTGAGAGCCGAAAGGAACAGCATCACAGCAGCGACAGACAAACAGAACAGCATCACAACACCCACAGGTCAGCAGCACACAGTTAAAAACCACTCGGAAGTAAGACCACCGTTAACGCAGCAGATACAGCGTCATGACCTCGGACCTGGCTTTTGGTGGGGTGCACGTTGACGTCAACTGTCTCCGGCGCCAACTGCAAGCTCAGGTACAGGAATGGCTTGGTGTGCCTTGGTAGGAAGGCGGTGTACGTCTCCTCCAGAGCCTGACGCAACGCTGCCGGCAGCGACAGATCATCTCAGCACTGAAAACAGCACTGATAAAACATCACCCATTGCTCCGCCAGACGAGGAGGCAAGCGGCACTAGCTAAAGCCCTACTCACAACCAGGCCCTACAGCGTATATCGACGCACGTAACCAGCCGCAGGTGAAATTTTTATGATACTTCCTCACGACAAGCCAGGACCAGGACATCAGCCAGAATAGTTTCAAGCAAAGGTTGAATTCTCTCGCAGAATTTGAGATGCTTACCGGAGGATTCTACCAGTCTGTGGTTGATGAACAGCAGCATGGTGAGTTTCTTGGCCTGGTAGTTGACGCTGGAGATGTAGCCGCCCACCTTGAGCTTCAGGCTCGGTTCCTCAAAGTTCAGCTCCGTCAGGTCTCTGTCCCGCGGAACAGCCAACAGAGTGACAGCGTGTGACAGAACATTCTCAGCTGGTTTGCCGTAAAGCATGCACCACCACCTTATCACTGCCTATTGGCGGCGTTGTCAGTCAAACACATTAGATGAGCAAACACACACATTAGACCAAAGAGATCATATTGAGATATCATCAGAGATAGATCACATTAAGCAAACACATTAGATCTAGAAAAGTCCTGCTCCATTAATTAGCTTTGCGATGAAATTTCAACGCACCGAGCTTAGTTTTCGCACAATGGACTTAAGTAGTAAAAACGGTGAAGATCTAAAATATTAATATATTGAAACAGATTTCTTCCTGTGCTAGGCAGACATTCCGAAACGAGGAAGAATAACATCAATTATTGCGAGGGTAAGAGCAAAGCCGACAGCGTTCCATTTCAAGGCAACAAGTAATAAGTGAAACGAACTCAAAGTAATCAATACAGAATGGATACTCAGCAGGTTTACAGAGACTCAAGTGTACCGCACGGGGACTAACCTCGCCACCGTCCCGCCGTAAATGTTGCGAATGTTGTCGAGCTGTGTGGCGGCGGGAGGTGTCCTAAGGTGGACGCTAGTGCTGCCCTGCTTCTTCAGCGTGAAGCCCACGTGACTGTTGTGTACGGCGTACCGCTGCACCTGCGGGCCAGAGAGCACTTCTTCAGAGTGAAGACCACGTGACTATTGTGTACGGCGTACCGCTGCACCTGCGGGCCAGAGAGCACTTCTTCAGAGTGAAGCCCACGTGACTGTTGTGTACGGCGTACCGCTGCACCTGCGGGTTAGAGCAGAAACCACGGAGACAGAGAACAGACGGGTCGGCAAACCAGAGCGAACAATGAAACAGAAAGGAACAAACGAGTGAAACCCAAAATAATTCCTTCCACATAAGGTGAACCATGCCATGGAAAATAAAGAAGCTCAAAACTTCCTCACACTGCACACCGTTTCTACAAATAATTGATGAAGAAACAGCAGAACAAGTGTTGAAGTCTGATAAACGCAGTGCCAATAATTTAGACAGTAAATGGCTTCGAACACTGATCTTAATGTTTGACCCGTCGCAGAGTCACATCTCGCCTGATGCAACATACCACTTCAGCAACTTTGGAGAACTCCTCGCCGGGACTGCGCAGCGCCTGTTTACGGACGGCCATGTTGAAGAAGAGATCCTCCACCAGAAGCTGGGTGCCAACGTTGCCGGCGCAAGGACGAGGATCCTCCAGCAGGCGGCTGTCACTGTATCGGGCCCTGGGGCCGCAAACAGGGCGGTCCGGGTCAGAGGTGGCACGTGCCACGTAACGATTTCGAACACTCGATTAAATGAAATTCGGGAGCTGTGTTACGACATGGTGGTGCATGGGCGTTCCACTATGACAAGGAGTGCTATATCACACATCGTGAAATTGAGGCTCCAAAGTGCTCTTGGAACTTCCTCCACAATGAACTGATTTGATGCATGCAGTACTGAGCAATAAACTCCCAAACACAGCGCACTGACTTGTAGGCGCATTTGGAGTCGGCAGTGCGGGTGGTAATGGTGAGGTGAGCCACGTGCGTGATGCTGGCCAGCGCCTCCCCGCGGAAGCCATAGGTGCCGATCTGTAGCAGGTCCTCAAACTGTTGTAGCTTGCTGGTGGCGAAGCGCTCGCAGACCAGCTCCAGATCCTCACGCCGGATGCCTGCCAGTTCACGACCCGGCCTTGGCAGAGACAAAGACGCAGAGACAGAAAGCAGCGACCGTGTGATACACCACAGAACAATTGCATGCATGATGCCTCCTTGGGAAGAATATCCATCATTGCAATTGCATGCAATGATACCTCCTATGGTGACTGGAGATAATAATATGTACAAAATTGACTGAACATCAGAAGTCCAAGAAGATGAAAGCAAACCGGAGAAAGATGAAGAAACAGAGTTTCAACTGGGCCAAATAAATATACAAACACCCACATAACCAAGTTCTCCCACCAAACCTACCTGTGCCATTGTCCTGAACCTGCAACATCTTCATTCCCCCATCCTTCACCGTCACGACGATGTTGGTCGATTTCGCGTCCAAACTGAAACAGTAGAACACAGAAAATGACGCGATTTTCGAGCGCAACGCCTCGAAAGGCGTGGCATCGCCGCGAAACCGTCAGAGAAAATGCTTATTTCCCTTAAACTATAACACTGCCATGGATATCAATAAAATAAAGAAGGAAAACAACTTGAGTCATCACCACTTGCATTTTCCAATTTCTGAATTTTCACAGGTTTCTCCATGCAACAAAAAAAGCTGAGAAAAGTAGAAAAGAAAGACCAAAAGTGAAAGAGATACACGATCAATTACTGTGAGACATGAAAAAGAACGGCGAACCATACTCAAAAATCAAGATAAGAAGAAAAATAACAGGAACTAGACCGATGTTGGAAAGCGCAGGTCGAACGATACGAAAAGATACAACCGAGGAAAATAACTGACAATGAGACAAAACAAGCATAATCAGGATGATACAAAGCTCATAAGGATATAAAGGAGAAAGGATTGCCACAAGTAGAGCTGGTGGGAGCAGCCCGTGCCTGTTTTCCAGCAGCTCCTTGAGGGCGTTGGCAGGCCGCTGCACCACTTCCCCGGCGGCGATCCTGTTCACCACAGTCTCATCCAGTCTTCGGATCGGCCTCGGCGCCGACATCCCTCCACTCTGTCGACGGATAACGTCGCACTTACACAAAACAGGATGTTCTGAATAGTTTCTGTGGTGTCGTGACTCTAGCCCTCCCTGTCGGAACAATCGTGTGGCCTCTGTTGCGCGCCACATTTAACAGAACATGGAGGTGGGTAGGTTTATAATATACACTTATATCCCAACTCTCTCCCTCTCTCTCTCTCTCTCCCTCTCTCTCGGTCATGGGGTGTGCCATTCGGACCAGTGGGCGCCAGTTTTGGAAGATGAAAACTATCAAGGGCACCAGTCCTATAATCAGGATGCCAATATTCTCCTTCCTTGGGGAGGAGGAAGATATATTCTAGGAGACATCAAGATCCAATTGGAGGGGGCAGGGGCTTATGTGCCCTTTTTCCCCACTGGATCCGCCAGTGTCAACCAGAATGCAAAAGTCCAGGCACCCGCGATGTGATCACGATCACAACATCGACTTACCATAGATACCATCTGAGTGCAATATCTGCTCATCTCTCATTAATAGCTTCCATGCAGTGGCTAATATGGGGGAGGGGGCTTGGGGCTCAAGCCTACCCCGAAATGTTTGAGTGTCAATAGGTAATGCTTAGGTGGAGGCTGATCTGGCATGTTGGTGGGTGGTGCTCACATGCTCTGTTTCCTACTACTCCAGTTAACAATTTATTTTAGTGTCACACCCCTTCACCAGTCTGCCCACTCACATACACATGCTTGGGTCCGCATCTGTGCCCTCCTGGGTGTAACTGTTAAAGAGGCCTCACGCTGAATGGGCGGTCACAGACACGTCCCACCTCCACTAACTAAATTGTGTGTCACCTTGCCCACTCCAATAAAATACCCCTTTTTTCTGTTGTCAGCGACCGCACACATATTTGGGTCCTGTCCCAGGGGTGTTCTCATACCTTGCTCTCTGCTGGCTGGGTGTGCGGAGCAGCCTCATTGTTGGGTCTCAGATTGTGCCCGCTGGATGGTGACTTACAAGCCCATCATCCCGCCCACCTGTGTGTTTGTGTGCGTTGCTGTGTATTGTGTATCACAGTATCAATAATATATGTGCAAGGATTTGAGTCAATCAAGTGCTATTTTCCCAGCTCTATTACATGGATTACCATATAATACTGGGGAAATAGCATTTGGTGGATTCAGTGACTCCAATCTGCATTAATTTTCTTTAAAATATATTTTAGACAGTTTTACCTTGTACCAAACCACCAAAAACAATGCATTGCTCAGCTCAAAATTGACACAACACTGTTTGCAGCCACTCTCCTTTCATATAAGGCTAATGTCATGGAATGCTTCAACACATATACCAGCAGTGCTTTCTCCAAAACCTAGAAAACATAATCATGATGCCCTTATCATATACAGTTTTGAATTTGAGGGGTTTCCCTACAGACATGGTGAGGTGAATGGCTTTCATCCCAGAAGTGAATAATACAAGTGAGAATGCAAGCACAGGAAAGAACAAAAACACTTCACTCACCCCTTCTAACTTGCTGTTCTTCTAGGTATCCACCCAGAGAAGGGAAAGCATTCACTTTATACCCTACGTAAGGTCATTAGTAACTGAGGCCACTTACAGCCTATGAGGTCCGATCAAAATAAGCTCTTGTACTGTATGACCAGGGCAGTTGTATGACAAGCAGTTAGGAAGTCAGTATAGTGTCTCTACTAACCATGGTCAGTATCTGGAGTGGTTTAATGGGATGTGGACCAGTGAGCATCCAGTCGTCCCTTAAATGTGTTGGACGGACGGTGCACACACTACTTGTCAGCAGACCATTCCCCTCATTTGCTACCTGGACACCAAAAGAATTTCTGTGGACCTGGGACAAGGCTCTAGGTTTCAGTAGTCTGAAAGGGAGGCCTCTGGTGCGGTTACCCCTGTACCACATAAAGAAGCAATTGATTTTGATTTATTTGGCACATACCTTTCGGGGTTCTCCAGCAACCAGGAGAGGCCCCGCAGGAAGAGGCCTGGTGGATACCAAGGCAATTTAGAATTGTATGAAATGAGTGACCTTCAACAACCTAAGCAGCTTGAACTCGCGCTCATTCAGCATGCGTACCACTCATCTAACTCAAAATTGCTCAGAATACTGGAAAGATTTGGAATTTAGGACCAAAGCAGAATTGATCCCCAAAAAAAATTCAAGTCCAACATTTCACCCGGACCTGAACTGTAATTATCACGCCAGAGCCCTGTTCCAGCTGTCAGCACAGTTTTGTCAGCAGGACCTCTAGCTTCTCCTCCAGAAAAGTAACATCAGCGCCATAATCGCCTTTTGTTTGTGCTAAGTAAAGGGAACTTAAACCTTTATACCATTAAAAAATATTAGGCTGCCACTTCGTGCACTTACGGTTTTTCATCAGCACAAACAGCAGGCCGTCAGCCCGTAAAACCTCTAGAACAAGTTCCCGGGGAGAGGCTACAGTCCTGTGACGTAGGCGCAATGCGGCCCGCTGATTGGTGCTGACAAAACCCTGCTGACAGCTGGAACAGGGCTCAGTTCTGAAAATATGGCAGCAGCTCAAGGAGCGGAATCCCTCTGCGAAGGTAAAACTTCATTATCTACTACCCTGGGCGAATGCAAGGGACGAATGGGTGGAAGGGAAGAGAAGAGCCCTGTTCCACCTGTCAGCACAGTTTTGTCAGCAGCACCTCTAAGCTCTCCTCCAGAAAAGTAACATCAGTGCCATAATCGCCTCTTGTTTGTGCTAAGCAAAGGGAACTTAATCCTTTATTCCATTAAAAAATATTAGGCTGCCGCTTCCTGCACTTACTATTTTTCATCAGCGCAAACAGCAGGCCATCAGCCCGTAAAACCTCTAGAACTAGTTCCCGGGGAGAGGCTACAATCCTGTGACGTAGGCGCAACGCCGCCCGCTGATTGGTGCTGACAAAACTGTGCTGACAGCTGGAACAGGGCTAAGGGAAGCGGCATGGATAAGAGACACCTGGATCGGAGACTCGCCGCCTCCGACCGACAGCGCCGATCACTCCGTACTGCGCATGCGCGAAACGACGTACAGGGCGCATCACTTCCGAATGCATTAGTTCGAATGAGGCGTGCGGGGAGATTGTGTTGAAATCAGTGGCGTAACCAAGGAGGTGGGTCCTAGGGGTCTGCGGACCCTATTGGGCCGATCAGGGGGCCCCAGAGTCAGACTCTGGAGGTCTCCGAGAAGCATTCTCAGGGGCCCCGAATCGGCCTCAGGGCTCCCTTCCAAGAGAGTTTATCTCAGGGGGCCTCAAGAGTCGTTCTCAGGGACCCTCGATGACTATCTCAGGGGCACCGCCAGAGTTGATCTTAGAGCCCGCGAGAGACGGTCTCAGGGCTCCCCGAAAGTCGGTTCAGGGGCCCCCGAGAGTCGGTCTCAGGGGCCCAAGGACCATTTCCGGACCTTTTTCGTTACATGACTACCTTTTTCTACCAACTTCATTATCGCGCCTATGTGCGATGCGGAACCAGCCCCATCGAATACTTAACACAACCGGGTGTCTAAACTCATATTGACCCCACTCCCCGAAATGAAGGGTTCATCGGGGGACCGTTATTTTAGGTCCATGGGGCACTCATAACGCTAGTATTCGGCCCCTCCCCCGTTTAGATCTTAGGGGCTCCCTGAGACTGGCTCTGGGAATCCCTGAGACCAACACTTGGTGGCACTCAATAAAGCTCATTTCGACCGCTCCACCGATTAGCTCTCAGGGAACCCAGACTGATTCCTGGGGGCCTCTTAGAAGAAAACTGAGGGGGCCCCTGATAATATCTCGGGGCTCCTGAGATAAGTTCTCGGCAGCACCTCGGAGACTATCTATCGCGACCCCAGATTTGCTCCGAGTGGGGCGAGGGGGGTTGATACTTACTCTCAGGGGTATCCAGATTAACTCGGGGTCCCCCGAGGCTGACTCTCGGTGGGTGGGAATGGATATGACTTCCGACAGCCCTCCGAGACTAATCCTGGGGCGCCTGATACTAATCTTGGGGGCCCCTGATACTGGCCTTTGGAGCCCCCCTGAGAATGACTCGAGGGACTCCTGAGGCCAACTCTCGAGGGACGGTGCTCCTGAGACTAAATTTCGGGGTCCCCTGACTGACTCTCGGGGACCCTGATACCGGCTCTCGAGAGAGGGGCTGGGGAAGCACTGCCCCCTGTCCGAAAGTTATGGAGCGGTCGCCTCTGCCCCTTCCCCCGCTGCTTCGCCTGACATCACGTCATCGTGTAATGCAGGGAAAATTTGTCTTTTTGGGGGTATTCAGTTTGCCACCATCTCCCCTTTCCCTGACCCCTGTTAAAGGCAATGCCCTGGAAAATGAAAAGCGTGATACAGAACATGCTCATCTGTCAGCTGGAACCACGCTGTCTGCATAGATGTGCTAAATGTGGCCTCAATTTCGACGAGTCGTGGCCGTTTTCCCCATTTGACGTGCCTACGTCCGCGACGTCCGGCGACCGGCGCCCTGTATGTCGAAGCTTCCCACTTTTCCCGCTAGGCGGACGACCGCTGTCGCTCACATCAAAGGCGCCGACAGGGAGTCTCCGATCCAGGTATCTCTTATTCATGGAAGCGGTGTGTATGAAGGCAGAATACATTGTAAAGGTATCTGCGGTGGAAGAAGGAAGGCTGACTTCTAAAAAAGGTGGAAGTGGGGTAAATACAAACAACTCTGGTAAGGAAACATTACATTTTCTAATGCAAATATTAGGTACCTGGGGAGTGATGGCCCAAAAATACCAAAGATTGCAAGCACTTGGTGGTAAGTGAGAAGGTAGCAGAGTCCTGTAAACTTAAGTTACCCAGGGTAGGTACCATAATTGTAGCCTAATATATTTCCCTACCTAAGGTACCTTACCTGGCAATTCCGGATTTTGGATGGACTAGCTCGGATTTGAATATGAGGGACCCAAGCTCCATGTCCAAATTACGGTCCATATCAGACTCACTAGCAGATCCAGAGGGGGCCAAGTTGAAGTAGCCATGGCCCATGACCCCCAAAATGGCAACTTTTTGGCTGATTTTCTTCAAAAACACTGTTTTTGCAGTTTTCCCCTGAGTTGACCAGCCCCCCCTCAAGGTGCTTCTGCATCTTCCAATGATCAGACTCCCAATCTGCTTGATGGAGGGTTATTTCCCCAGCACAATAGTGTTGTCTGTGCTAAAGTGCTGGTGAAATATAGCTTAAGGAGTCCACGACTCCTCATATATCTGGATTGGCGGTCCCATCTGGATCATATTGTGCCCATGGAAAGACGCTTACTGTCAGGGTGGATTGGGACTTGATCCTATGGAAAAAGGAACCTGCTAGCCAAGAAAGTAGGCTAGACAAGAAGTTAACCTGAGACGGGAGGATAGGACGGAGGTATTTCCAATGCAATTTTATCCCAAAAGGAATTTCTCTTTGGCCTACTTACTTCCTGGACTTTCAAAATTGAATCTGATGTTGTACAGTTTTAATGAGCTGTTACTCAACAATTTTTAACGACACAAGTGACTCATCCATGCACATATATTGGCAGCATCATATATAGAGTAGGTATACATGCTTAGATAATAAACATGGGCTCATTGATCCATATCAAATTTGATTCTCTGAAATCACATTCTTTACATGCACATTGATGGCCTGAACCACATTCGCTTTCACTGCCCTAAGATCTCCAGAACTGTGATATAAATACAAATGGGAAATCAAGTTAGATAGCCCTCCAAATCCTATTAAAAGTATTTGAATTTTTTCAAGCCAAATTAAAGCTCATTAGGGGTAACTGTATGGATGACATGGAAGTGAATGTGTTTTATCAGTACATCTGAACTGGTAGTGATAGAGCAAACAAATGCAGACAGTTTACAGCAAGCTGAAGCAAATGGCATATGACATGACCCTGCTAGGTCAAATCTAGTCGTGACCTGATCTTACCTTGACCTGACCTTGGGTCAGGTCAAGGTAAATTTAGGTTTAAATTGATATAATTAAAACTGCAAGAATAAGGCAAGCCCAATGCTGTTATGATAAACAATATGGTAGGCCATTCCCAAGTTATTCAGTTTGGTGAGAGAGAGAGAGAGAGAGAGAGAGAGAGAGAGAGAGAGAGAGAGAGAGAGAGAGAGAGAGAGAGAGAGAGAGAGAGAGAGAGAGAGAGAGAGAGAGAGAGAGAGAGAGAGAGAGAGAGAGAGAGAGAGAGAGAGAGAGAGAGAGAGAGAGAGAGAGAGAGAGAGAGAGAGAGAGAGAGAGAGAGAGAGAGAGAGAGAGAGAGAGAGAGAGAGAGAGAGAGAGAGAGAGAGAGAGAGAGAGAGAGAGAGAGAGAGAGAGAGAGAGAGAGAGAGAGAGAGAGAGAGAGAGAGAGAGAGAGAGAGAGAGAGAGAGAGAGAGAGAGAGAGAGAGAGAGAGAGAGAGAGAGAGAGAGAGAGAGAGAGAGAGAGAGAGAGAGAGAGAGAGAGAGAGAGAGAGAGAGAGAGAGAGAGAGAGAGAGAGAGAGAGAGAGAGAGAGAGAGAGAGAGAGAGAGAGAGAGAGAGAGAGAGAGAGAGAGAGAGAGAGAGAGAGAGAGAGAGAGAGAGAGAGAGAGAGAGAGAGAGAGAGAGAGAGAGAGAGAGAGAGAGAGAGAGAGAGAGAGAGAGAGAGAGAGAGAGAGAGAGAGAGAGAGAGAGAGAGAGAGAGAGAGAGAGAGAGAGAGAGAGAGAGAGAGAGAGAGAGAGAGAGAGAGAGAGAGAGAGAGAGAGAGAGGAGAGAGGAGAGAGAGAGAGAGAGAGAGATTTGGTTTTGAGTGCCACAAAATATCACACACATCCAACACTCCAAGCATGGGGAGTTCTGGTATATTATAATTGGTATACTGGTATTCATATATATATATCTAAAAAATATATATATATATTAGTATATATATTCTGGTGTACATATAATTATCTTCATACAGGTCTTCACTCTTTTGCAACCATATGTGGAGATGTTTAGATATTTGTATTAGTTGTATATTACATGATATGGAATATCAAATGGTAAAATAATTATCATGTATTGAGCTTGCTTTTACATTACTAGGGCACAGGTTTTACAGATTTACTCTTTTTGCTTCAACAATCAGGGGTGTAGCCAAGATTTCGCTCAGGGAGGGGCGGCGCCCCGAAAAGGGCTCCTGTGACAGCGACAAAAGGGCCCTGATGGGTAAAAAGGGCCCTGCTTGTTACAGAATTGAGTGCTGAAGAGGGTTTGAGAGGGCCCTGTCTGATATAAAATGCCAAATCTGGCCACAGAGCATAGTGCGGGCGAGCCGTGCTTCGCTCGGCTCGTGTCCTCAGAGGAGCCCTTCGGGCCCTCAGAGGGGCGGCTGTCCCTGCCCCCTTAGCTACGCCCCTGTCAACAATTTTCTGTCTATGAATAGTGAGTGTTATGAGTTTAAATCCTTTGTCCGAAGTATTTCCAATGAAGAGGTCATGGTCCTTACCTGACCTTAGTTCATCGATATAACAAATCCTGGACGATATTTTGTAGTACCCAGGAGGCCTATGATGTGATAGGAATTTTATATCCGAAGATTAACCCTGTTTTATATCCGAAGATTAACCCTGTTTTATATCCGAAGATTAACCCTGTTCTTACAACGTTTTAGAGGTGATGTCACATAACCCGCAATGGTGACCTGACTGACCTGGTTCCAAAATTTTGACAAAAGTTGTAAAAACGATTAGATAACAGGTATACCAAGTACGACGGCGCTGCGCGCCGCCATTTTTGTGCCATCCCCGAAAAACCCGGAGAGGTGGATACTCGCCTCCTGTCAATGCGGGTGTTAAGCACCCGTGGTATGAGCCCCTACAATGATTACGTGGGGGGGCGGTGTAAGGGGTACACATGCAGTGCTTCAAGTTTCGAATGGTACAAACAATAATAGGGGGATTGTCCAGACCCTCTCTTGAAAACGCGACAGCTTTTGGTGCCAGGTGTCGAAAAATATCCTTCATGAATTTGGAAAATAATTTAAAAAATACGCCATAGTGTTGTCTAATCATTGATTTTGATGATTATTCCTCACTTGTTACATTATTTTATGCCATTTATCTTGTGTATTTTTGGAGGGAACAACTGTCACCAAAAATTCGTGTTTTCAAAGAAGGTCTGGGCGTCTGGGCCAACTCTTAGGGAAAATGTATACGATAGGTAAGCATTATAACATGTATACTCGTATGTATATATCCTTGCGATTGTGTTTACTGCCCTTCGTCATCTACCCTTTACCCCGCGCCCCGTAGGCCTCCGAGCCACCTTCGCCCTGGTGGGGAGGGGGTGTTTGAACACCCCCTCACCCGAACTCGGCTCCTATGCGGGATGGCGAAAAAAACGCGAAGGCTGGTGGATAGCTCATCAAAATTCGTGAAGAAGCTACTTCGGTCACTTTTTGGCTCAGGTCAACATTGAGGCCATGACAGGCCAAAGAAGGTTGCATGTTACGGCAGTGTTTTTGGGCTCTAGCGTCTGACAGAGTTGAGTTAGAATAATTTGTAGGCACCATCCGCTTCCTCTCGTCATGGCGAATCAAATGGTGTATAATATGACTGTGCTAGGTCAAAACAAAATTATCCGACCTCAGGTCAGATGAAGGTCACTTTCCGACCTAGCATAGTCTATGCTTATCAATTTACTTGCAATATCAATCCAAACTTAATGGTATCAAAATAAAATCTGTGTCATCATTTCGTGCCAAAGTTATTGGCCCAAGTCTGAAAACTGCTTATGTAGCCCCAGATGACCTCTCAGAGGTCTTAGGTAAAAATTGCAACATGAACCTGGAAAGGGGCCCAGGATACTACGATTTGGAAAATACGAAGGTATTCTCAGCTGTATGTACACAAATACAGCCCATTTCCTGTTTTCCATATGTATTTTCAATGGAGAGTCCGTGATCCGTACCTGACCTTAGGTCATCGATATGAACAATCCCGGAACAAATTTTTGTAGCCCTTGGTGGGGTCATTATGTGGTATAAGTTTCAATCCGATAGTTTAACCCATTTCTTACTTATGCCACCTTAAAAATTTTTGGAGGTGAGGCCACTTGACCTGCACTGGTGACCTGATTTGACATAACCCAACCTTAAGATGTTGGGGAAACCCCTTTTCAAACACGGGGTTAAGGGAAAAGACCACTTTTTCGAAATTCTGAAAAGTTAATGGTATGGACAAAGTATGTCTGAAAATAAACATACCACATTTCGTTTCCACCTACAATCACTCAAAATAAAGAGATTGCCTTTTGTCTTACTACAATGGGTTGACCCAAGCGTCTTCTGTAACCACGAATCTGGCAGTATGTGGCGGTTTGTTGCATGTAAGGTTGCGTGGCCATGTCATTTGTTATCATTTATCACGTAACATGAGCTGCTTGATGGACATGATTTGACATAAGGCTAAGCCCTTTTATGTTGAACTTAAATGCGTGCGGAAATTTTATGCAGAAAGATTTGGGTGAAATGAAATATGCCAGTGGGGGTTTCTCGACACGCTCTTAAAAACCGCTACCTCAGTTCAAAACCCATTTCACAAGTAGACTTTAAGTTACTTTCATCGGGCCCGCCCTCCTGTATTTACCCTCCCCCCCCTCCTCCTCGATGCAGTGGTGCAGTGGTAGTGTGTTGGTCTTCAATGCCGCCGACCCGGGCTGAAATCCCAGGCAGGAACACTGAATAAGGAGTTTCTGATCCCCCTTACACTTCCTACGACGACATACCTCATCAGTTTGTTCTGACCTGAAATCTCGGTTTTCTTCTATTTCTTCCATTTTTTCCGTCTTCCATTTCTTTAAGCAACTTCCGAATCGAACTCGGGCGGGATTCGGCTTCCCGTCAGGCCGATTACCGATTGACACCTGCAGTTGGAACCCTATCACCACCCGCTTTAACCTTCAATGATTAGGCGAAGGGAATGTTCTCGAGTATGTTGTAATGCACAGACAAGACTTTGGGCCTCGCTATTGTTTAAAGAAATATAGAAAGGGCTACCAAATGTCCTTTTTAGGACGGCAATTTGCCTGACTGTGCGAGCAGTGAGCTGAGCAAATGAATGAGCCGTAATTCCTCTCGATGTCGAGGACTCCCCAGGCGCTAACTGGAGCTGTCTGCCGTTCCAGGCGTACAATGGAGCGGGAGGCGGGAGTGGTGGAGGCGGTACAGCCGATGACGGCGCAGGTGCTGACCTCCGCGGCTGACCTCAGCGCGCTGGCGCCCAATGCCGTGTACTTACTCCCACGCGGCACGGAGATCCTGGACCCGCACCTGCCGGTCACCGAGTTTGTGGAGATCAGCAAGGTGAACGATCTCTGGCTGTACCTATGCTGATTTTTTAGTACTGCTGTGCTTAGCTTCGTGTGCCCAGATTTCAATGTTTCGTCGGTTTTGTAGATACATTTTTATCTGATTCTGTTAAGCATCCTACTACTAGTAGTGCTGGGAATTTGTAAGTTTGATATTATAATGAGCGAAAAATTAAGATGCCGAGAGGCATCTTCGGCAGGGATTAAGGTGTATGTGTCGTTCTGATCCTTATATTCTTCTTGAGCTTCCCATATAATGACCTTTGTCGTGTTATTCAAATTTTACGCTTTTGACTCCTGCAGCTTATGAAGAAAGTGGTCAGAGCCGTCAATATAGTGCAAGGGGAAATACAGAAACATGCTTAAGTTTTAAGGCCCTTTTCTGCCACTCATATAATAAAGTATGTCTGTGAAATATCTCATCGCATCAGCGTAGTGGACTTGACAATGATGTCACGCAGTATCGAAAATCATAATTAATCATAATCACAATATCCCATAATTCTGTTCGGACCATTACAACTGTTAAATCAATTGTTTGAACAGAATTATGCAAAGCGCGCACGTGTTTGCATTTCATTCGTCTATCTACTCCAGAGACAACATGTCCGTATGTCAACAGTCAGAGGTCGTCAGAGGACTGGGACCTCGATGTGAATTCCAAGACGGGGTAGAATGGACGGGATCGGAAATGTTCTATTACGCGTTCGAAATGGGATGTATGGACTGATTATTTTATTCCTTCTAAAAACGAAATGTGGGATGTTGAATGGGATTTAAAGGAACCACTTGTGGAATATATTTTCGGTAACGGAGTGAAACGGAGCATACTCCAGCGGACTGGATAGGAGGGATGCTCTTATGCTGAGCGGCACGGTGCGTGCAGACGCCGATGTCCGGCGGGTTGGCGGCGTCGGTGGACGCCGGCGTCGTGTTCCTGCAACACGAGTACGCCCGGTGGCAGGCCGCCAAACAGCGTCTGCAGCTGACGGAGGACCACCAGCTGGCTGCCGTGCTCCTGGACCTGTACGAAGAGAGCGCCGCCGCCGCCGCCCAGTGAGTCGGTCTGCCCGAGCCGTGGCCGGGGCGTGTGGCCTCAGTGTCTGGCGGTACAATTGGCACGGGTCCATGCATGACTCAGCTAGTGCTGTCACAGGATTAGCATATCTTGATGTTTTTTTAAGTCGCCGCGTGCCATGTATTTTGTTTATATTGCAGTGTTTTGCTGGTAGGCTGTGCTGTGCTGGTAGGTGACATCAGTTTCTGGTTGCGCTGGAGGCCTGTGGTGACGTTTTCCTCTGCACAGGGATGACATGGATAACAAGGCCACGTTCCATGTATTTTGTTTAGGTTGCTGTGCTTTGCTGGTTGCTGTGCTGTGCTGGTAGGTGACATCAGTTCCTGGTTGCGCTGGAGGCCTGTAGTGACGTTTTCCTCTGCACAGGGATGACATGGATAACAAGGCCACGTTCCATGTATTTTGTTTAGATTGCTGTGCTGTGCTGGTAGGTGACATCAGTTTCTGGTTGCGCTGGAGGCCTGTAGTGACGTTTTCCTCTGCACAGGGATGACATGGATAACAAGGCCACGTTCCATGTATTTTGTTTAGATTGCTGTGCTTTGCTGGTTGCTGTGCTGTGCTGGTAGGTGACATCAGTTTCTGGTTGCGCTGGAGGCCTGTGGTGACGTTTTCCTCTGCACAGGGATGACATGGATAACAAGGCCACGTTCCATGTATTTTGTTTAGGTTGCTGTGCTTTGCTGGTTGCTGTGCTGTGCTGGTAGGTGACATCAGTTCCTGGTTGCGCTGGAGGCCTGTAGTGACGTTTTCCTCTGCACAGGGATGACATGGATAACAAGGCCACGTTCCATGTATTTTGTTTAGATTGCTGTGCTGTGCTGGTAGGTGACATCAGTTTCTGGTTGCGCTGGAGGCCTGTAGTGACGTTTTCCTCTGCACAGGGATGACATGGATAACAAGGCCACGTTCCATGTATTTTGTTTAGATTGCTGTGCTTTGCTGGTTGCTGTGCTGTGCTGGTAGGTGACATCAGTTCCTGGTTGCGCTGGAGGCCTGTAGTGACGTTTTCCTCTGCACAGGGATGACATGGATAACAAGGCCACGTTCCATGTATTTTGTTTAGGTTGCTGTGCTTTGCTGGTTGCTGTGCTGTGCTGGTAGGTGACATCAGTTCCTGGTTGCGCTGGAGGCCTGTAGTGACGTTTTCCTCTGCACAGGGATGACATGGATAACAAGGCCACGTTCCATGTATTTTGTTTAGATTGCTGTGCTTTGCTGGTTGCTGTGCTGTGCTGGTAGGTGACATCAGTTCCTGGTTGCGCTGGAGGCCTGTGGTGACGTTTTCCTCTGCACAGGGATGACATGGATAACAAGGCCACGTTCCATGTATTTTGTTTAGGTTGCTGTGCTTTGCTGGTTGCTGTGCTGTGCTGGTAGGTGACATCAGTTCCTGGTTGCGCTGGAGGCCTGTGGTGACGTTTTCCTCTGCACAGGGATGACATGGATAACAAGGCCACGTTCCATGTATTTTGTTTAGATTGTGTGCTTTGCTGGTTGCTGTGCTGTGCTGGTAGGTGACATCAGTTCCTGGTTGCGCTGGAGGCCTGTGGTGACGTTTTCCTCTGCACAGGGATGACATGGATAACAAGGCCACGTTCCATGTATTTTGTTTAGATTGCTGTGCTTTGCTGGTTGCTGTGCTGTGCTGTAGGTGACATAGTTTCTGGTTGCGCTGGAGGCCTGTGGTGACGTTTTCCTCTGCACAGGGATGACATGGATAACAAGACCACGTTCCATGTATTTTGTTTAGATTGCTGTGCTTTGCTGGTTGCTGTGCTGTGCTGTAGGTGACATCAGTTTCTGGTTGCGCTGGAGGCCTGCGGTGACGTTTTCCTCTGCACAGGGATGACATGGATAACAAGGCCACGTTCCATGTATTTTGTTTAGATTGCTGTGCTTTGCTGGTTGCTGTGCTGTGCTGGTAGGTGACATCAGTTCCTGGTTGCGCTGGAGGCCTGTGGTGACGTTTTCCTCTGACAGGGATGACATGGATAACAAGGCCACGTTCCATGTATTTTGTTTAGATTGCTGTGCTTTGCTGGTTGCTGTGCTGTGCTGGTAGGTGACATCAGTTTCTGGTTGCGCTGAGGCCTGCGGTGACGTTTTCCTCTGCACAGGGATGACATGGATAACAAGGCCACGTTCCATGTATTTTGTTTAGATTGCTGTGCTTTGCTGGTTGCTGTGCTGTGCTGGTAGGTGACATCAGTTCCTGGTTGCGCTGGAGGCCTGTGGTGACGTTTTCCTCTGCACAGGGATGACATGGATAACAAGACCACGTTCCATGTATTTTGTTTAGATTGCTGTGCTTTGCTGGTTGCTGTGCTGTGCTGGTAGGTGACATCAGTTCCTGGTTGCGCTGGAGGCCTGTGGTGACGTTTTCCTCTGCACAGGGATGACATGGATAACAAGACCACGTTCCATGTATTTTGTTTAGATTGCTGTGCTTTGCTGGTTGCTGTGCTGTGCTGGTAGGTGACATCAGTTTCTGGTTGCGCTGGAGGCCTGCGGTGACGTTTTCCTCTGCACAGGGATGACATGGATAACAAGGCCACGTTCCATGTATTTTGTTTAGGTTGCTGTGCTTTGCTGGTTGCTGTGCTGTGCTGGTAGGTGACATCAGTTTCTGGTTGCGCTGGAGGCCTGCGGTGACGTTTTCCTCTGCACAGGGATGACATGGATAACAAGGCCACGTTCCATGTATTTTGTTTAGATTGCTGTGCTGTGCTGGTTGCTGTGCTGTGCTGGTAGGTGACATCAGTTTCTGGTTGCGCTGGAGGCCTGCGGTGACGTTTTCCTCTGCACAGGGATGACATGGATAACAAGACCACGTTCCATGTATTTTGTTTAGATTGCTGTGCTTTGCTGGTTGCTGTGCTGTGCTGGTAGGTGACATCAGTTCCTGGTTGCGCTGGAGGCCTGTGGTGACGTTTTCCTCTGCACAGGGATGACATGGATAACAAGACCACGTTCCATGTATTTTGTTTAGATTGCTGTGCTGTGCTGGTTGCTGTGCTGTGCTGGTAGGTGACATCAGTTCCTGGTTGCGCTGGAGGCCTGTAGTGACGTTTTCCTTAGGGATGACATGGATAACAAGACCACGTTCCATGTATTTTGTTTAGATTGCTGTGCTGTGCTGGTTGCTGTGCTGTGCTGGTAGGTGACATCAGTTTCTGGTTGCGCTGGAGGCCTGCGGTGACGTTTTCCTCTGCACAGGGATGACATGGATAACAAGGCCACGTTCCATGTATTTTGTTTAGATTGCTGTGCTTTGCTGGTTGCTGTGCTGTGCTGGTAGGTGACATCAGTTCCTGGTTGCGCTGGAGGCCTGCGGTGACGTTTTCCTCTGCACAGGGATGACATGGATAACAAGGCCACGTTCCATGTATTTTGTTTAGATTGCTGTGCTTTGCTGGTTGCTGTGCTGTGCTGGTAGGTGACATCAGTTCCTGGTTGCGCTGGAGGCCTGTAGTGACGTTTTCCTCTGCACAGGGATGACATGGATAACAAGGCCACGTTCCATGTATTTTGTTTAGGTTGCTGTGCTTTGCTGGTTGCTGTGCTGTGCTGGTAGGTGACATCAGTTTCTGGTTGCGCTGGAGGCCTGTGGTGACGTTTTCCTCTGCACAGGGATGACATGGATAACAAGGCCACGTTCCATGTATTTTGTTTAGATTGCTGTGCTTTGCTGGTTGCTGTGCTGTGCTGGTAGGTGACATCAGTTCCTGGTTGCGCTGGAGGCCTGTAGTGACGTTTTCCTCTGCACAGGGATGACATGGATAACAAGGCCACGTTCCATGTATTTTGTTTAGATTGCTGTGCTTTGCTGGTTGCTGTGCTGTGCTGGTAGGTGACATCAGTTCCTGGTTGCGCTGGAGGCCTGTAGTGACGTTTTCCTCTGCACAGGGATGACATGGATAACAAGGCCACGTTCCATGTATTTTGTTTAGATTGCTGTGCTTTGCTGGTTGCTGTGCTGTGCTGGTAGGTGACATCAGTTTCTGGTTGCGCTGGAGGCCTGTAGTGACGTTTTCCTCTGCACGGGATGACATGGATAACAAGGCCACGTTCCATGTATTTTGTTTAGATTGCTGTGCTTTGCTGGTTGCTGTGCTGTGCTGGTAGGTGACATCAGTTTCTGGTTGCGCTGGAGGCCTGTGGTGACGTTTTCCTCTGCACAGGGATGACATGGATAACAAGGCCACGTTCCATGTATTTTGTTTAGATTGCTGTGCTTTGCTGGTTGCTGTGCTGTGCTGGTAGGTGACATCAGTTCCTGGTTGCGCTGGAGGCCTGTGGTGACGTTTTCTCTGCACAGGGATGACATGCATAACAAGGCCACGTTCCATGTATTTTGTTTAGATTGCTGTGCTTTGCTGGTTGCTGTGCTGTGCTGGTAGGTGACATCAGTTTCTGGTTGCGCTGAGGCCTGTGGTGACGTTTTCCTCTGCACAGGATGACATGGATAACAAGGCCACGTTCCATGTATTTTGTTTAGATTGCTGTGCTTTGCTGGTTGCTGTGCTGTGCTGGTAGGTGACATCAGTTTCTGGTTGCGCTGGAGGCCTGCGGTGACGTTTTCCTCTGCACGGATGACATGGATAACAAGGCCACGTTCCATGTATTTTGTTTAGGTTGCTGTGCTTTGCTGGTTGCTGTGCTGTGCTGGTAGGTGACATCAGTTTCTGTTGCGCTGAGGCCTGCGGTGACGTTTTCCTCTGCACAGGGATGACATGGATAACAAGGCCACGTTCCATGTATTTTGTTTAGGTTGCTGTGCTTTGCTGGTTGCTGTGCTGTGCTGGTAGGTGACATCAGTTTCTGGTTGCGCTGGAGGCCTGGGTGACGTTTTCCTCTGCACAGGGATGACTGGATAACAAGGCCACGTTCCATGTATTTTGTTTAGGTTGCTGTGCTTTGCTGGTTGCTGTGCTGTGCTGGTAGGTGACATCGTTTCTGGTTGCGCTGGAGGCCTGCGGTGACGTTTTCCTCTGCACAGGGATGACATGGATAACAAGGCCACGTTCCATGTATTTTGTTTAGATTGCTGTGCTTTGCTGGTTGCTGTGCTGTGCTGGTAGGTGACATCAGTTCCTGGTTGCGCTGGAGGCCTGTGGTGACGTTTTCCTCTGCACAGGGATGACATGCATAACAAGGCCACGTTCCATGTATTTTGTTTAGATTGCTGTGCTTTGCTGGTTGCTGTGCTGTGCTGGTAGGTGACATCAGTTCCTGGTTGCGCTGGAGGCCTGTGGTGACGTTTTCCTCTGCACGGGATGACATGGATAACAGGCCACGTTCCATGTATTTTGTTTAGATTGCTGTGCTTTGTGGTTGCTGTGCTGTGCTGGTAGGTGACATCAGTTCCTGGTTGCGCTGGAGGCCTGTGGTGACGTTTTCCTCTGCACAGGGATGACATGCATAACAAGGCCACGTTCCATGTATTTTGTTTAGTTTGCTGTGCTTTACTGGTAGGCTGTGCTGTGCTGGTAGGTGACATCAGTTCCTGGTTGGCTGGAGGCCTGTGGTGACGTTTTCCTCTGCACAGGGATGACATGGATAACAAGGCCACGTTCCATGTATTTTGTTTAGATTGCTGTGCTTTGCTGGTTGCTGTGCTGTGCTGGTAGGTGACATCAGTTCCTGGTTGCGCTGGAGGCCTGTGGTGACGTTTTCTCTGCACGGGATGACATGGATAACAAGGCCACGTTCCATGTATTTTGTTTAGTTTGCTGTGCTTTACTGGTAGGCTGTGCTGTGCTGGTAGGTGACATCAGTTTCTGGTTGCGCTGGAGGCCTGTGGTGACGTTTTCCTCTGCACGGGATGACATGGATAACAAGGTCACGTTCCATTTTTTGTTTAGATTGCTTGCTTTGCTGGTTGCTGTGCTGTGCTGGTAGGTGACATCAGTTCCTGGTTGCGCTGGAGGCCTGTGGTGACGTTTTCCTCTGCACAGGGATGACATGGATAACAAGGCCACGTTCCATGTATTTTGTTTAGATTGCTGTGCTTTGCTGGTTGCTGTGCTGTGCTGGTAGGTGACATCAGTTTCTGGTTGCGCTGGAGGCCTGTAGTGACGTTTTCCTCTGCACAGGGATGACATGGATAACAAGGCCACGTTCCATGTATTTTGTTTAGATTGCTGTGCTGTGCTGGTAGGTGACATCAGTTTCTGGTTGCGCTGGAGGCCTGTGGTGACGTTTTCCTCTGCACAGGGACGACATGGATAACAAGGCCGCGGCGGAGCTTCTGGCCGAGCTGGAGCAGCCCGCTAAGCCGGTCCAGGTGGCTGCAGAGCTGACACAGCCCTACGCCGCAGCCCCACCAGTGCCAGCGCCCAAGAAGAGGTGAGAAGTGTGCTCCGAGTGACGCAGGGCACATCCTGAGGCTTCACACGCTATCGCTTAGTTTTCTCTTCTGGAGACAGCTTGTATTTCTGCAGACAAAGTTGTTTGTCAGGTGTGATATGCGTTCTACCGTACAAAGGAAAAAATGTATACTTCACCAGTAATACATTGGAGATACCCTTGGTTCCCTTGCACGGCAACGTTCTCATAAATGTTGCCCAGTCACCTGGAATACAATTAACCCATCTAAAGAAGCGAGTAATTAGGGGGACATTTCTAACTTTCACACACCTATGTTCACTGGCGGACGGAGGAACACCGTTTGGAGGGAGGGGGGCAACTCGGGAAAAATGGTAAAAACATAGTGTATGTTTCATAGTGAAACTACACCTTATACCGGGTGTTTCCTCCTCCATCTCCGTTGTCGCTCTCCGCAGTGCCCCGGTGTTGGCGACCCCGGTCGGCGGTGCACCGGCGCCGCCTGGCGGTCCGGAGGGAGGCAGCTCCGCGCTGGGCCGCCTCCCGGCCTCCATCTCTGTCAGCGTCACCAGGCTGGGCGAGAGACCTACCCGGCAGCGGACGCGCACCGCCGCGCGCTCCAGACCCTGCCCCAAGTCCAAAAAGCCCGGGTGAGTAGTCGATGCAGGGCCAGTCGTATGGCACAGAGATCGGCCGTACTGGATAACGAGACCGCTGGACGCGATTCACAGCGGGGTTCGTTGGAAAAGCAGCGAATTGCCGTTAACACTGTTATTACTGGAACATATTTAAAGTTGTACCGCAGTGCGCATTTTATTCAGAAATTTCTCTGTCTTGGCACCATTTTTTCCAGATGTAAAAAATCAAGCCGATCTAATGAGCTTGATCTATCATTTCGTCGCCTTTCCCCGACAGTTTTCGACGCTGGGAGCTTGGTTACCATAGCGACGACGACGACAACTCGGCGGCGGAGGACGACCAGAGTGATGACGTCATTTCTCCCAAGCTGTTTAACTACCCGCCGGTGGAGCCGGAGCTTCTCAAGTACTTCAGCTGCGGTCTGTGCGACCAGGCGAGCGTCAACTCCGTGGAGGAGCACTTCGACCACCTCTGGAAGAAGCACACCGAGTTCCACATGGTGGGCGGCCGGATCCAGCGTATCCCGATCCGGCTGCGGCCGCAGCTGTTTGTGATGTGCGCGCTGTGTGGACTGAACAACCGCGGCAGTGCCGGCGACTCGGTGACGTACCTGACGACGGCGCACCTGCCGGTGCACGCGCCGCTGCTGGCGGCCGCCGCCTCCGAGCCGCTTCGCTGCGACCAGTGCAGCGATCACTTCGAGGACCGGGGCCTGCTGGCTCTGCACGCGCTCGACACAGAACACCGCAACGACTCCTACCGCTGCGCCGAGTGTGACCTCGACATGGAGGGCAGGAAGAACTACATAACGCACCTGCAGAGACACTACCTGAGCAGGCTATTCCAGTGTTACTTCTGTATGGCGCTCTTCACCACTGAAACCGGCTGCGTGGCGCACATTAAGCGGCACCACGTGGACGACTACAGCGTGCACAAGTGCAGCAGCTGCGGCTACGCCACGGCGCTCTTCCACGACTTCCTGCTGCACGTGCGCTCGCACTCGCAGCTGAACCGACACGTGTGCCACGTGTGCGGGGTGATGTTTGTCTCCAAGATGTCGCTGAAACACCACATCCCAACCCACTCGGCCACCCAGTTTCCGTGCGACCAGTGCGGACGTGTGTTCGCGCACCCGCAGACGCTGCGGCGGCACGTGCTCAACGCACACCACAACCCGGACAAGTGCACGTGCAACGTGTGCGGCCGCCAGTTCGGCTCGGCCTTCTCGATGCGGCGCCACCATATGATCCACACTGGCGAGCGGCCGTTCCAGTGCGATAAGTGCGGCCGGGGCTTCGTGCAGAAGGGGGACCTGCACGCGCACCATAGGAAGTGCAGCTTGACCGAGGTCGCCAGTGTTTTCGTGACTGCCGTGTAGGGGGCAGAGAGTTCTAGCGGGCAGTGTGTGGGCGCGCACAAGGCTGTGTTTCGGTAGCGTATTTTTATCAGCCGGTTTTCTGTAGTGATGCGTGTGGAAATAATGATGGCCCTATGTTTTCGGGCTTGAGAATGTGCAGGTCTTCTTCGTATATCATGTCAAGTTTCATATGTTATGATTTATCGTCCCATGGCGGGTATTCCGGGTGACAAAATGTCCCTGCAAACTCACCACAACTGCTATTAATCTTTGCTTCGTTTTTTCTTTATCTGGAAAGGCACCCACCTGTGCGTAGATGGTTAGAACATCGACCTTCATACGATCCCCTCGTGCTTCCTCGCCTCTATGAAGAAAGATTTGGCAAAGCTCATCCCTTAAGCCCGGATTTCTATTATGAGTATTCCTTCTTATGTATTATTACCGGAGCAAATGCCCCTATCTTCGTAAAGTTTAATTTGAGCCCAATATCCTTGCATGGGTAATTCTTACCAAAGGCCCCTTCGCCACCGCCCCCTTTTACATACAACAAACATCCAAGCCTTGTGATCTGACCACTGCCTATCGTTTGTTACTGTGTCTCTGTTGTTGAGTCTGTGTCGGCTGCGAAGAGAAGCATTCCACTTCGTAGATTTTATCAGCAAATGCTTCAGGCTTCTGTAGCAGAAGTCTGGGGTGTATTTTCATAGCGTCAGATTTACGGTTACAAAACAGTGATACACTATACTGCATTTATGCAAAAATAAATAGTACGGCAGCAACCGCGAGGTGGCTTCTTATCTTGGGCTCTTCATATCCGCCTTTCCACCATCACCCGCGGCTCCGGACGGCGGGCCGGGCGGCCTACCCGCAACACCTGGACACCGCCTCCGCCGCCGCCAAAAAAGGTGGCTTCTTCCGTCTGCATAACGTTACTGGATAGTAAAAATATGGCCGTCGTCCCCTTGTCGACTCCCCAAAAACGCCAACTCCTAGAAGATATTCCGAAGAAAAAAAAGGGAACACTGACCGCACATCTTCAAGTCGGCTAACCCGGCCAAATGTATCAACATACATCCTTGGGTCATAAAAGACTGTACAATAATTCAACAGTCAGAGTTTCATACCAAAAAAGAATCTTACCTTTCCACGATTGGAACTCGGATCCCCTTTGGTAAAAGAGAAAGTTATCGCTAGTTCGGACGAGCCGAGATAAAGCAGAGGTTGGGACCTGGGACAACAACGTCAGCCAACTACGTGGGCTCTTTCCTGCACACGTCGACAACGTCAATCTTACCACGATAAAAACACAGTCCAAAGTAACGGTCAAAAACATCACGCCACCTTATAGGCGGCCTGCCTCGCACAGTGAGAGCTACCTACAACATTAAATCTAGAGGCGGCACCATGATTGCACATGACTAGTTTGCTTATTAATGGAGCATACTTATGGAGACTTGGTTACACTCTTGTCATTAAGAAACGGACACAATAGTGATAACATCGAACATCAAAGCTGTAAAGTCAAGTATTCGACCACAAGACCACCACAGAGAATGCAAAACCCACTTATGGAGATCGTTACGCGGATATCACATTTACGCAGCGTTTGAACGATTTGCGAACGTCGTTTGAGGCATTTCTTATGGAGCTCGCAGTCTGACCATGTCGAATCAACTATAACGGAACTCAATGAAAGGCCACGTTAATAGCAAGCGTAGAGAGATTCACCCAAAGTACCTGCACTGTTGCAGCCAAAACATGCAACACATGGGAACTGCATCGAGTACGCATTTCACAAGAACTCTCAGGTCGTAATGTGTTTACGTGGCCGCCCGATTCAACGAATATCACTCTGCACGACAAATTCGAGAAGCAAAGGACGCACGAAAAACAACAGGTTCAGCTGCGACGCATTATTTTACCTGTTTCTGACCCTACACCAGGGCCCCGCGCTCCCAGCTATCAGCCAAACCAGCAACTACCCCTCGATTCCGGCTTCAGATCAGTCATTGCAGCTGTGTCCCGGGTCGCGTCCCGTCCACTTCTCCATCAGCTTGGTCTCCAGCGTGGGCGGCGGCGGCGTGGTTGGCAGCGGCGGCGGCTCCAGAGCCGGCGGCCGGCAGCGGCGCCCGTGGCGCGACAGGTCGCCCTTCTGGACGAAGGCGCGTCCGCAGCGCTCGCACTGGTGCGGCCGCCGGCCGGTGTGGATCAGGGCGTGCCGCTCCAGGTGGTAGCGGGACGAGAGCGTTTTGCCGCAGTGTCCGCAGCGGTGCTGCTCCGGGCTGGTGTGTCGGCTGCGCACGTGCCGCTCCAGAGGCAGAGGGTGCCGGAACGTCATCGCGCAGTGCCCGCACGGAAACTCGGTGCGCGCGTGCGTCAGCAGGTGACGCCGCAGGCTGGCGCTGGTGTGGAACACGAAGCCGCACTGATGGCACACGCAGGCGTTCTGACCGGTGTGGGCGCGGGCGTGCTGTACGAACTGGGCCATCATGGAGGTGGCGTAGGGACAGCGCGAGCACTTGTGCACGTTGTAGTGACTGGCGTGCTCGGCGAGAACGTGCGCCACGGCCGCCGGCTCGGTCGGGAAGGTCTCGGCGCAGAGGTAGCAGTGGAAGGGCTGACGGACACGGTGCCACAGCCGGTGCCGCTCGGCGTTGATCTCCCCGTCCACCTCCAGGCCACACTCCCTGCACACACTACTGCCGCAGGCGTGACCCGTGTCCAGCACGTGCAGCGCCAGCTCGGCGCGTGACGCCGCCGTCACGTCACACTCGTCACAGGCGAACTGCAGGTGCGGGGCGGCGGAGACGGCGGCCATGACGCGGCGGTGACGGGCCGGTAGGTGGGCCCGCGACAGGTGGCGGTCGGCGGCGCCGGCAGTGCTCGTGCTACGATTGTTGAGGCCGCACAGCGCGCACAGCACGAACATGTGCGGCCGCAGTTTGAGCGGTACGCGCGGCCGGCGAGCGCTGCCCAGCATCCGCAGCTCTGTGTGTGCCTGCCACAGGTGGTCTAGGTGGTCGGCCAGGCGGGAGTGGCCGGCGGCGCCGCAGAGGCCGCAGCTGAAGAACGGCACCAGAGCGGGGTCGACGGCCGGCAGCAGCGCCGCCGCCGCCGCCGCTCCCGGGGACTCAGGAGGAGAGGCAGACGGCGACGGAGAGCAGGCAGCCGGCGACAGCCTGCCGGCGAGGACGGGCCACTGCCATAGAGGTTGACCAGTGATATTTCGAAAGTCATGTGCACCCCCATTCAACGATATACTTTCAATAGACAAAAATAATACGCATACATATTTGTTATACCGTAGCAGAGCCGAAATAAAATCAGAAAAACTGCTGCACTTTTCGCTTGTATACTACAAGATTTATACAGTATACAATGTGGGGAATATGCAAATTTATGCTTTAAAATACGTGTTCAACAAAACCACAGCCAAGCACTTACTTCGAGTCTGGACAGAGAGAATATCTTGTACAGACAAGCCCTGATTCCGTACAGTGATTCCATAATGCGCAGCACTGAGGCGTGCGAAAGCAGCAGAACCAGAGTGGGGTAGTCGCCGTTTTACGCGCAGGCAGGGCTGGAAATCTCTGCTGGGTTGACGGAGGGGGGGTTCCGGTTGGTTTAACGCAAGCACGGTAAAATAAGCCCTATGCAAAGCCTATGGGAAACCCACATTCCAGAGGGGATCGTATACCCCCAACCCCCAGGATCTCCACCCATGCGCGCGGGTGTTATTTTCCTTCCAGGCGCCTTACCCGGGCAGGAAGGCCGCGGAAGACACATCGCTCCGTGGCTGGCTCTCAGAGCTGGGCGGCGGAGGCAGGGAACTGCCGCTTCCTTCCAGTACAGGTTCACAGCCAATTCTGCTGAGAACAGGGACATCAGCTGATGCAAAAGGTCCGATTCTGTAATATATCCTTGACACTGGTCTCAGCTGATTGTTCACGTACGTAAATAATCCTCCACTTAAACTGTAGAGAGTGATACAGTCTCAACACGCCATGAACTTCTCTGAATGTGATTATTGCTAGTCTGGTTCCGGTTTATGGAATGCATCGACCACACAGGACACCCATCATTTTAAAGCCACACAAACTCGCGATGCTCAAATGGACGGGATAGGCCGAATCTCCCATTGGGACTCCCACTTAGAACATACTGTAATTAAAAAGATCAAACCATTTCTGCTAAACTGCGGTTCTTTTTAAATAGGCTTGTGATTTTGTATCCCTCGCAGTTGTGGTTAAATCTATCAAGATTCCTATTTCAGCACGTCTTATGTATCATGTCACCAGTCGTAGCAGGCATTCAAACCATTGCTCAATACGAGTCTTCGTCGGGCTCCGACCTTTTGATTCTTACGCATAACCTAACAATGAAACAGGTGACGATGCGCAATCTCCTGATAAGATGAAAATCTCCGCTGCTTTCAAACTAGTAAATATTGACAGAAGCAACGCGCAAATACCGCTAAAAAAGCCCCGGCGGAAATATCACTAAGCATCTATCACATCATCGAGGTTTGAACCCAACATCCTAACACGGGTTAACCTCACCTTTCTGCCTCAGGACAGGGTTCTGTCCCGGGACTAATCAGAAGCGGCGCTGAGTGCTGGCCGGTACCGTCGGATCCGTCGGCGGTCGTTGCGGCGGCTGTTTCATTGCCAGAAAAGGTGTGGCAGAGTGGAAGCCCGGTCACCTGCCATTCGGGTGGAATACGATCCCTCCACGGTACGTCGAACCCTCTGAAACAGGTGGCACTGAATAAGAAAAGGCAACGTAGATTACAGCAATGACAGAAATGCAGTGTTCTTAACCTGTTACATGAAATGCCAACAAAAAAGTAGACTAGGCTGTATTGCAATGCTAGCATTACTCAACAGCAATAGAATGTGGATCACAACCTATAGTGATAGATTGCACAAGTGATGGAAAATGTTCACCATTGAGCCAAAACGGTTACCAACAACATACCCATGTGCTTGAAAGAAATCGAGCAGCACTTTCGCAACCACATGATCTTCCTGCACATTCAGAAATTGCTTGACCTGAAGCCAGCGCTCGAGCTCTTCCCCCAGCAACCTGAACGGTAACAGTACAATTAACAAAGGCCGCACACACACCCACACCCACACGCAATTTACTGGCATCGAATCACACACTATTTCCTGGCATCCTGGTGCGAGTGTGAAGTCAGAATGGCAAGTTTGAAAACTTATTCCGGTATAAGTATTCCTCTAAGTTTCCAGGATACCCTCCCCGCCCCATTCCCGTCTGATAGCCAGCGTACGATAATCCCCTGCAAAACTTTCCGCTTCTCTGGATACTGACCGAATGACCACACATTGATCAACCTCTTCACTTAAGCCACAGATAAATACGCGTACAAATGAACCGTTTTCAGCTAAAAGAGACTGTTACTTAGACTAAAAAGATACCTAGCGATTTCTGTTATTTTTACTGCAATCTTTCACGTTTAAAACTAGTCGATAAAGCAAGTTATACACATTCATATTCGCCAGTACCAAAGTCATGTTTAGCGCATTAGCGCATAGTTTTTGAAGAATTCCAGGTAAAAATTTGTCTGCCCAGTGTGAAGTTAGGATTACATCACATTGCGATGGCTAGCAAAGTTTAAGTGACTATCCGAGGAAGAAAAGGTCTACAAGGGGTGAATTTTACATTTTCTCTGCAAATGGTAAGTTCTGGGACAAATACAATGTCAATCAAGTGGTTTCTCGGAATGGTATATCACATGCCTACCTCAGTTTAAATCCTACCATGTGCCACATGTGCCACATTCCATTTAATAGCTCCCACTTTGCATTTCCGATTTCATGAGGGGGGATTAACGATGCTATGGACCAGACGGGCGATCTCCCGCCCATGAGCATTAGGGTGGCGCATATTTGATGAAGTTTTGAAATTTATAGGCGGGGTGACTTTTCCCATTATTTGGATCATTCTGAGTCCATTGACACCAGAATCAGCAAAATCAAATAATTTCTAGGGGTCGCGCATCGACCTCAAAGTTGTCAATTTTGCCAAAAATGTGCCAACAAACAGAGAAAATTATTTATAAGTATTCAACCACATATTGTAGCCTATTTCTGACCTTTTCATGTTCAAGAAGGGCTTTTTACCTTTCAATCTGTGCTGGGGCGTAGCCAGGATTTCACTCAGGGAGGGGCAGCGCCCCGAAAAGGGCCTCTGCGACAGCGCCGAAAGGGCCCTGATGGATAAAAGGGCCCTGCTTGTTACAGAATAGAGTGCTGAAGAGGCTTAAGAGGGCCCTGACTGGTATAAAATGCCAAATTTGGCCACACAGCATAGTGCAGGCGAGCCGTGCTTCGCGCGGCTCGTGTCCTCAGGGGGCCCATCGGGCCCTCTCAGGGGGGGGCGACTGTCTCTGCCGCCCCCCTCTTGGCTACGCCCCTGAATCTGTGCTAGTTTGACTTGCTTACATCGGTTGGTTCACCTTGCAGGTCATTTTTGTGTAACCTTTTACGTTTTCCTGAACTTGGGCCTCAATGCGCCTATATATAGGACAGACAACCATACAACTCGAGTTTTCACCACTATTACTCTTAAGGACCGCGTAATTGCTGTATATACTGGCAGATTTAGGGGGGGGTAATTGAGCTGTGGTTCCCCAAAGCCCGAAATATCATCTTTTGACCCCACCAAAAATGCACATTTGTTGCCATTTTTCTTGAAAAACACTTCTTGCGATTTTCACTCGATACTAGTATCTAACCGGTTTTCTTCACGATGTATTCTATTTTTACCCCTCTCCCTTAAGGTGTTGATTTCCCCTCCCTAAAAAGTGTTTCCCAGATCCACCGATGGTCATGTTTAATTTTTTTCTCTAAAAACAGTTAAATTCTGGACACGTCAAAGTAGGTTTGACTGGCTTGTGTCTTATAACGCCTATGTAAGAAAACACCCTCAGAAAGGAGACATAGCCGAGTCACTGAACCGGTCTAAACCCCAACACACACAAAGTTTTAACTATCTGACCAGATATCTACTTTCCTGCAGGATCCATTTTAACATAGATGCCAAATACAACAAGAGTGAATAACCCCTTCCTTGACCAACCGAGGGCAGAACATGGGTAGTGAGGGATCAAAATCCGAACAAGAGGGGAAGAAAAAGCTCCTCCTCTGAGTGGTATTTGGTGGGTCAGCCAACATCTTCCATTGAGGCACCAAACTGCCCACAAAAACGTCAAGTACAGACATTCTTCTTCCAAGCTGTGCAATAAATCCGTCGACAGACAAGAGCCGTTCGAAGGAACCCTGGAAAATGTCATGGTGTTCTGGAGCATGGCGCACGCTATGGAAATTTTTAACAGAAATTGTTGCGACAAGCTTTCACATTTTTGGGAGGATTTCCGTGGCTTACAAAGGATTGGAGGACATAGCCGAGATAACGGATACAAAAAACGAAGGACATAGCCTTCTAAAATGTAGGACACATCGTAGAAGATGTATAGTATGTAGAAGACTATGACGTCCTTCATTTTGTTGGTGGGTGTGAGCAGCCGGTTTTTCTTGATCTATTCAATGGCATCAGGAGTTCCTATATCTCAAAGTTTATCCAGGTTTCCCCAGAACTTCTCGCGTCTTGCGGTGTTATTTGGTGGGGACTGTTACTCTTCGTAAACCACGCAACTCCTCCCAAAGTCGTGAAAGCCCGGTGCAGCAGCCTCTGTTAGAAATTGCCTTATTGCATGCCATGCTCCAGAACACTATGCTATTTTCCACGGTTCCTTTGAACGGCTCTTGCATGTCGACGGATTTAAGTACAGCGTGGAGAAGCATGCCAGTACTTGACGTTTTGTGGGCAGTATGGTGCCCCAATAGAAGATGCTGATTGGACCATCAAATAACGCTCAGTGGAGCAGCTTTTTCTTCCCCTCCTTGTTTGGATTTCGATCCCTCATTAGCCATGTTCTGCCCTCGGTTGGTCAAGAAAGGGGTTATTGACGCTTGTTTTATTTGGCATCTATGACAACATGGATTCTGCAGGAAAAGAGGAATCTGGTCAGATAGCTGGAACTTCCTGAGGGTGCTTTCTTACACAGGTGTTATAAGGCACAAGCCAGTCTAACCTGCTTCGACGTGTCCTGGCTGAGTTAAAAGGAGATAGGCGAAAAAATTGTATTGAGGTTTCTTGCTATTTGAAAAAATATTGATTACGAAACTCAATTATTTTTGTATCTTTGGCAGAATTTTTGGAGGCTACTTAACTACTGTTGAAATATATTAGCTCTCCCGGTAAAAGGCTGGAACCTGCTCTTCATCACAATGTTTTCAAAAGTTGTGTAAAGTTTTAAAGCAATTGTTTTTGTAATAAAAATGTCCGTTCTCTTGTATTTGTATCTGAATTAATTTTACCTAGCCTATAAAAACTAAAAATGAATAACTTTGCCCTACAATTGGAGCATATAATAACTAATCAAGTCTTCAATCGTTTCGTTCCTCAGGTATTCAGTCGTTTTCTACAAAATTCCCAAGATGAGGTGGCTTAGTGGATAGCACCCTTGTCTTCTAAGCCACCGGTCCCGGGTTCAAGTCCCGGCGGAGCCTCTGAATAAGTCGATCTGATCCCCAAAATCCCTTCCAACAGGGTGAGAGTTGGCGACGCCGTATGACCCTGGCAGTTGGTGCGTCGTTAAACCCCAACAATTATAGGATGGCGAAACTTTTGCGTCTGATAGGTCTCGTGACCCAGGTATGAGAATGCCTGGGCTTCTGATTGGTCAATTGATTTCATTCAAGTCCTATATTTCTGTTTCAAAAGAGTTTTGGAATACTATTTTTTTCAAGTAATTTTTTCCTGTGATAGTTCGAGGTTCTACACCACTGTTTAGGACAGATATGAACTAGTTATTCGAGAAATTGATGAACAGCCGAGGCTACGTCATTTGATCGATTGTGAGAATTCTCGATAAGTAGTCTAGAAATTGTGTATCGAAGCAATAAAAGATAACCATTGGTGGATCTGGGAAACACCTTTTAGGGAGGGGAAATCAACAGCTAAGGGGGAGGAGTTAAAATAGAGTACATCGTGAAGAAAACCGGTTAGATACTAGCATCCAGGGAAAATCGCAGTGTTTTTTTAAGAAAAATGGTAAAAACTTGCCTTTTTGGTAGGGATCAAAAGATGATATTTCGAGTTTTGGGGGGTCATGGCTCAATTCCCCCCTGAATCCGCTAGTGTATAAAACAACAGTTGCGCAGTCCTTGAGAGTAATAGTAGTGAAAACTCGAGCTGTATGGTTGTCTGTCCTATATATAGGCGCATTGAGGCCCAAGTTCAGGAAAACGTAAAAGGTTACACAAAAATTACCTGCAAAGTGAACCAAACAATGTAAACAAGTCAAACTAGCACAGACTGAAAGATAAATAGCCCCTCTTGAACATGAAAAGGTCCGACTTAGGCTACAATATGTGGTTGAATATTCCTAAATAATTTTGTCCGTTTTTTTACATATTTTTGGCAAAATCGAAAACTTTGAGCTCGATGCGCGACCACTAGAAATTATTTGATTTTGCTGATTTTGGTGTCAATGAACTCAGAATGATCCAAATAATGGAAAGAGTCACCCCCGACCTATAAATTTCAAAAACTTCATCAAATATGCGCCACCCTAATGAGCATATATGTATCGCCAACGGAAATACAAAACTGTCTACCAGTATCAGTCTGAAACTTTCTGCACCTACGAGTTCTCCATCCCCATCGACAAACACACACGATCGACACAAATGGAATCAGCTACGATCTGGCTCGGCTATCCAAGGGCACTAGCCTTTCAATTAGGCTGGTTCCATCCTCAATCTTTGGCTTGATGTAACGCCCAACTTGCAGATTGAAAAAGCCATTGGCATTCTGCTGTACGTCTGTTGCTGCCATCATGAAATGAGGTTCCTGTGTTCCGTTGACACGGTAGCATGGCGCGGCGTTCTTAGCGAGAATCTGCCCTTCTTCCCTTGGTCTCACAAAGTCCAACAGTTCCAACGCATCCTCACTGTAAATGGGCATAATTTGTCATTTGTTAGCAACATACCTAAGGTATATATCCACCGAAAGATAGAGCAGAGGTTGAAGTTCATCACCTCTGAAGTCATCAGCGAGCCTTAAATTGTCCGGACAGGGCACAATTGCGCCTGGCAGTAGGACCTACATGGACTGACATGAATACTGATTAAAAATGATGAAAACACCACCTTACTGTTTCTAGCACATGGAAAATAATAACAGAGATTTAGTCAAGCATTGGCCATTTGGTGCCTATGGACTGTATTTTCATCACTTTTGGAGATGTTA
>JAOTON010000337.1:2502500-2662405 GCA_034440635.1 Lepas anatifera
TTTTTCATACATCGTGGTTTTCTGATGCCATTTTGTAGATTCGAAGTGCTGTGAAGAAACGCTTCTTGGATTTGTTAGTGTCATCGGTCTCCTGTATTTTAGTGGAATAGGATGAGCTCTGTTTCTTTGTCACGAAAATGACTAATTTGTGAGCCATGCTACAGGGCTCTAACCTATTTGGTCTTCCACGGGAAAAGTTTCTTATTCGTTTCTCGGGGGTCTGTGAGCGAGGGCGCAGTCGGTTAGCGCGCGCGCTCGGCTCGGCTCGTGGCATTCTGTAAGCGCAGTGTCGGGGGTTCGAGTCCACCCGGAGAAAGGTCTTAGCACCCTGCCCTAACTCTAGTCTAGCTTGCTCCTCTTCCCCTTCGACGCCACACAACCTCAGAAGTCGGTGCATTATTAAACCATCCAAAACCACCGTGCTGTTTAGATGTTTGGTCTCCTCCCGTAAGCTGGTGATGCGCCTCGCTAGCTCGCGCTTTCCCGATGCACATCTCCAGGTACTCCCTGGTACGAGGCGTCCCGATTCTGATCACTCACTCACCGCCGGAGGGCTCCTCGCTATATCATTATTATCTCCTTCGATCTTCATGTATGTACCTTCGTTCTGTTGTTGTGAGCATCAGCCAGTCATCTCGACCCAGGCGCTACCCCGGGAACTGACCAGAGCCGGACCGGTCAGCAGAGATTCTCGCGTGCTGTCTGCTGAGTCGCTCGGCGTCCGGCTGTCTCCATCGAGTGCACCCTTCGTCCGCCATGAACGGCTCTGCGCATGCGCACACAGAAGTGGTGGCGCTGCTGGACGCCGGCGCCCAATACGGCAAGGTCATCGACCGGAGGGTGCGCGAGCTGCAGATCCAGACGGAGATCCTGCCGCTGGACACGCCTGCCATCACGCTCAAGGAACGCAACTTCAGGTGGGTGAAGGTCCCCTTCCCCAGCGCCAGGGAAAGCGGTGGAACGGAACAATGTTGTGTATACTTTTATAGCTAGATTGATTTGATAGGTGCTCCTTTGAGTAGTTCTTGCAACGCACGTGTTAAACTATTTAAACTATTACTTGGTGTCGCAGTTTAAGCAGAGCGAATTATACCTATGTTTCTGGATGTGTTCATCGCTTTGTATTATCGCATTATCGTGGACAACATTATTCTTCATCAGCTTCTCTTTATGCGTCATATATACCCACACCCTCTTCTTCACCCATCTCTCCTGAAAAGTCACCGAATCGTCTCAAGTGATTCATTCATTCATTACTATTTTACACGGCGCATGCCACGCGGCGCCATATTGCGCCCATTTCTAGGTGACAACCCGCCCGGGAGAGCCCAACCCAAAGCCTAACCTCGGACCTGCTCTGCCTCAGGGCGATCATCATCTCTGGCGGACCCAACTCTGTCAACGCGGAGGACTCGCCGCAGTATGACTCCGACATATTTCGGATCGGCGTGCCCGTGCTGGGCATCTGCTATGGGTTTCACATGATGAACAAGGAGTTCGGCGGACTAGTTCAGCGGAAGGACGAACGGGAGGACGGACAGTTCGACATTGAGGTGGACAACAAGTGTGTTCTTTTCAAGTAAGTGGCTGTGGAGCTTCGATGGGCGAGTACTGAACATTTTGTAAGAGGGCCTGTGTATCTCTTTCCGAGATTTTGTGCTTTGTTGGTACGCAGGGGCGTAGCCAGGGGGGGGGCGGCAGGGACAGCCACCCCCCCTCCCTGAGGGCCCGAAGTGCCGCCCTGAGGGCACGATTCTGTAACAAGCAGTGCATTTTTTACCCATCAGGGATCTTTTGGCGCTGTCGCAGGGGCCCTTTTCGGTGCGCCGCCCCCCCCTGAGCGAAATCCTGGCTACGCCTCTGTTGGTACGTGAGTATATATTCACCAGCAGTCTGCCGTGATAGAGACCTAGACACAAGATAGTGCGTGCGTGAGAGATGAAGGATGTAGCGCTTATGCAGTTGCACAGTTATCTTACTGATTTCCGACCGTGTGAGGAACCTGCTTGTGCTAAACTCACCCGCGGTTATTGGACGCTTGCTCTCGGTTGTGCGTGTCAGAACCTTTGTGAGTCGACTCAGCCTAAGCTTGAGAGTTTATCTGAGTTGACTCAACTCATGACTCTTTCATAAGCCAGGTAACTCGCACCCCGGCTAAAATTAACAATTGCTGACCTTTGGTTATTGACTGATGCCCCACTGTGGCAGGGACCTGGACAAGACCCAGCTTGTATTACGGACGCCCGGTTATTGACTGGTACTCCACTTTGGCAGGGACCTGGACAAGACCCAGCCCTGACCTACGGTTATTGACTGATGCCCCACTGTGGCAGGGACCTGGACAAGACCCAGCTTGTATTACGGACGCCCGGTTATTGACTGGTACTCCACTTTGGCAGGGACCTGGACAAGACCCAGCCCTGACCTACGGTTATTGACTGATGCCCCACTGTGGCAGGGACCTGGACAAGACCCAGTTTGTATTACGGACCCACGGTTATTGACTGGTACTCCACGGTGGCAGGGACCTGGACAAGACCCAGCGTGTGTTGCTGACGCACGGCGACTCGGTATCCCGCGTTGCCGACTCCTTCAAGGTGGTGGGTCGGTCCGGGAATCTGGTGGCCGCCATTGCCAACGACAAGCTCTGTCTCTACGGCGTCCAGTTCCACCCAGAGGTGCGTGGTTCCTCTGACTGACACAGGCGTTGGGACTTGTTGGTTGGATCGGGGTGACCTAGCTGGTGCGTGGTAGTGTGACGAGGATCGAATAACGTTATCGACTTAGCACGTGGGTTGGAAGCTGTAAGAAAGCAGGTTTGACAGTATCGTCGGGATCGAAGTTAACTGAATCACTGATATGGTTTGTGAAACATCCCTAACTCGAGGTCAACGGCGAACGAGATGGTCATTCGCTTCTTTCTTGTTTAGTTGCGTAACACTAATTGGTAGCACCGTTTTAATGTTGCCGTGCTTGCAGGTCGATCTCACGGAGCACGGCAAGGCGATCCTGAAGAACTTCCTGTACAACGTGGCTGGCCTGACGGGCTCTTTCACGCTGAAGACAAGAGAGGAAGACCTTCTCAACCTCATCCGGGCGACTGTTGGCACTCAGAAGGTTTTGGTAAGGCATGAAACAACACTGCACCTGTTTGCATACGTGTACGTGTCAAGTTGTATTTTGTTTTTCTTTTGGAGGAGGAGACGAACAGTGATGTTTTCTGGGTTTGGAAATGATTGCATTTGCTAAACTTCGCAGTAGTTATGCTGTGTTTTTTATCTTTCTTTTTGGTCAAATCCGCGTTTCCTCATTCAATTTCCCTAGCGGAGATTGATAAACGCTTTTTCATCCCTTTGTTTATCGGTGGAAACCAGTTGCCTTTATATTATGGATCATGTCTGGAGCACTATAGTGCATAAACTTTCTCCGGCGTTCCCTGCCCGTGAAAGTACTTCGTTAACACTGCTCTTTGTCTTTCACCTTCGGCGCTGTCTTGCATGAGCCCCCAGTGTAACTCGTCAGGCGCGTCAGAGGTGTGACCAAACCAGAGCCCTGACGCCTCCTCGTGTCCTCTCCAGCTGCTGGTCTCGGGCGGGGTGGACTCCACGGTGTGCGCCGCTCTGCTGCACAAGGCGCTCAGCCCCGAGCAGGTGGTGGCTGTACACATCGACAATGGCTTCATGCGGAAAAATGAGAGCCTGCAGGTTGAGCAGAGCCTGAAGAGGATCGGTCTGAAGCTGAGAGGTCAGTCAGGGCGGGGATCAGGCTTTGGACCGGGACTGAGACTGCTGGTCGGAGGCTGCTGGTGATGACTGGAGAGTGTCACATCCTCCCTCCAGTGTTTGTTCCTTTTGTGTAAGTACTGTTTAGAATGTAACAAGACCACGCTGGCGGCTGCCGATCACACAGTAGGGTAGGGTAAAGTGTAAAGACGGCAGGTGGCAGGCCGGAGCATCCGTGCCACGCACGGAGAGCTGGGCTTCAGCCCCGATGTCGGCGGCCAGCAAATAAAAAGAAAACTGGATGTGTTAATGGAGTTTTGCTATGAAAATCATTTTAGTTTGATGTTTGCGATGTATATGTGATGAGCGAAAGCTGTGTTAAGACTGGACTATCCACCTCAGTATCGCGGCCCATCTGACGGGATAGTTCGCAGTGATTGTCAGGCAGGTCCCACTCCTGTTGTCAGGCAGGTCCCACTCCTGTTGTCAGGCAGGTCCCACTCCTGTTGTCAGGCAGGTCCCACTCCTGTTGTCAGGCAGGTCCCACTCCTGTTGTCAGGCAGGTCCCACTCCTGTTGTCAGGCAGGTCCCACTCCTGTTGTCAGGCAGGTCCCACTCCTGTTAGGCAGGTCCCACTCCTGTTAGGCAGGTCCCACTCCTGTTGTTAGGCAGGTCCCACTCCTGTTGTCAGGCAGGTCCCACTCCTGTTGTCAGGCAGGTCCCACTCCTGTTGTCAGGCAGGTCCCACTCCTGTTGTCAGGCAGGTCCCACTCCTGTTGTCAGGCAGGTCCCACTCCTGTTGTCAGGCAGGTCCCACTCCTGTTGTCAGGCAGGTCCCACTCCTGTTGTCAGGCAGGTCCCACTCCTGTTGTCAGGCAGGTCCCACTCCTGTTGTCAGGCAGGTCCCACTCCTGTTGTCAGGCAGGTCCCACTCCTGTTAGGCAGGTCCCACTCCTGTTGTCAGGCAGGTCCCACTCCTGTTGTCAGGCAGGTCCCACTCCTGTTGTCAGGCAGGTCCCACTCCTGTTGTCAGGCAGGTCCCACTCCTGTTGTCAGGCAGGTCCCACTCCTGTTGTCAGGCAGGTCCCACTCCTGTTGTCAGGCAGGTCCCACTCCTGTTAGGCAGGTCCCACTCCTGTCAGGCAGGTCCCACTCCTGTCGTCAGGCAGGTCCCACTCCTGTTGTCAGGCAGGTCCCACTCCTGTTGTCAGGCAGGTCCCACTCCTGTTGTCAGGCAGGTCCCACTCCTGTTGTCAGGCAGGTCCCACTCCTGTTGTCAGGCAGGTCCCACTCCTGTTGTCAGGCAGGTCCCACTCCTGTTGTCAGGCAGGTCCCACTCCTGTCAGGCAGGTCCCACTCCTGTTAGGCAGGTCCCACTCCTGTTCTTAGGCAGGTCCCACTCCTGTTAGGCAGGCAGGTCCCACTCCTGTTTTCAGGCAGGTCCCACTCCTGTTGTCAGGCAGGTCCCACTCCTGTTGTCAGGCAGGTCCCACTCCTGTTGTCAGGCAGGTCCCACTCCTGTTGTCAGGCAGGTCCCACTCCTGTTGTCAGGCAGGTCCCACTCCTGTTGTCAGGCAGGTCCCACTCCTGTTGTCAGGCAGGTCCCACTCCTGTTGTCAGGCAGGTCCCACTCCTGTTCTTAGGCAGGTCCCACTCCTGTTAGGCAGGTCCCACTCCTGTCAGGCAGGTCCCACTCCTGTCGTCAGGCAGGTCCCACTCCTGTTGTCAGGCAGGTCCCACTCCTGTTGTCAGGCAGGTCCCACTCCTGTTGTCAGGCAGGTCCCACTCCTGTTGTCAGGCAGGTCCCACTCCTGTTGTCAGGCAGGTCCCACTCCTGTTGTCAGGCAGGTCCCACTCCTGTTGTCAGGCAGGTCCCACTCCTGTTCTTAGGCAGGTCCCACTCCTGTTAGGCAGGTCCCACTCCTGTTGTCAGGCAGGTCCCACTCCTGTTAGGCAGGTCCCACTCCTGTTCTTAGGCAGGTCCCACTCCTGTTAGGCAGGCAGGTCCCACTCCTGTTTTCAGGCAGGTCCCACTCCTGTTGTCAGGCAGGTCCCACTCCTGTTGTCAGGCAGGTCCCACTCCTGTCAGGCAGGTCCCACTCCTGTCAGGCAGGTCCCACTCCTGTTGTCAGGCAGGTCCCACTCCTGTTGTCAGGCAGGTCCCACTCCTGTCAGGCAGGTCCCACTCCTGTTGTCAGGCAGGTCCCACTCCTGTCAGGCAGGTCCCACTCCTGTTGTCAGGCAGGTCCCACTCCTGTTAGGCAGGTCCCACTCCTGTTGTCAGGCAGGTCCCACTCCTGTTTAGGCAGGTCCCACTCCTGTTGTCAGGCAGGTCCCACTCCTGTTGTCAGGCAGGTCCCACTCCTGTTGTCAGGCAGGTCCCACTCCTGTTGTCAGGCAGGTCCCACTCCTGTTGTCAGGCAGGTCCCACTCCTGTTGTCAGGCAGGTCCCACTCCTGCTTGACTCTCCGGCTGTCGCTCGCCCTCAGTCATCAACGCGCGACACAGTTTCGCCAACGGCAGCACCTCCATTCCGGAGACGGGTGCCAACGGGGTGCTGCGGAAACGCGTCACCGGCCTCCTCTGTCGCACCACACACCCCGAGACCAAACGCAAAATCATCGGCGACACCTTCATCAAGGTAACCGCCAGCTAACGGGCTCTGTGCTTGAGCTTTCGGTGAAGGGTGCCTCTGACTGACATGTATCTGCGCTGTAACATCGGTTGGCGGCGCGGTACGGCGGCTGAAGAGCTCCGAGTAGTACGTCCGGGGGATCAGTGCCCTTTGTTCATAACCCCGAAATGGAGGCGGTGGTGAATAAGTAGGTGCCGGGAAAAAGGGGCCAAAGGGGCCGGGTTGGCTCTTGATTTGTCACAACGCGCGTGCGGTCTTGGCTGGTGCAGTAAGCAAAATAATCGTTCAAGAGAGTCATAATATTTTAGATCTAGGGAATGCTCCGACGCATTATGAAACCCATCATCAATTATCCTTTGTTTTCCGGACATTTAAGGTATGTGTCGCGGAAAATTCAATCAAAATCCCTCATCCTGATGCTTGTATGGCTAGAAAATGGATTGCTGACATTGGTTCCAGACAGTACAGACATGCGCAGGCGAGTCGAATCAGGCTGCGTCATGACCTTATCTTGCGCCAGCTCTCCAGCTGCGTCATAAGTGTACCCTGCGGCGTCAGGTGGCGAATGACGTCATCAGCGAGCTGAACCTGCGGCCGGAGGAGGTGCTGCTGGCGCAGGGAACGCTGCGACCCGACCTGATCGAGTCGGCCTCCCACCTTGCCTCCGGCAGCGCGCAGTGTATCAAAACGCACCACAACGACACCGACCTGGTACGGCAGCTCAGGCAGCAGGGACGTGTGGTGGAGCCGCTCAAGGACTTCCACAAGGACGAGGTAGGTGCTGGTGCGGCTTGGACGTTTTGTATGGTCAGGATTCAAGTACGCACAACTTGTGAGATAATATTTCTCCTATTTGACTGCTGAGTGCCCAATATTGCACACCGATATGATCACAGTAGTCAATTGTTTACAATAGTGATAATGCTCGTTCCATTGGATCTCTAGCACCGGTCCTCATCACATCACGCCCATCAGTGGACCCAACACCACTGCAGGATACCAGTGAGTGTGCTTATTCGTTACATTCTATTTTTATGATTTAAAACAAATAATGGGCTCTAGAACCCCCAGATTCTCACTGGCTGCTTTCGAAAGCACGTTCATGCGCACGTCTGTTTGTTCTACAGACTTCCGTGTGGCCTCTGACATGTTTATGTACTGGGAATATTTTGCCTCTGCATTGGTCAGTGAGGCGTGTCCCGTCCCCAGGTGCGGGCGGTGGGACAGTGGTCAGTGAGGCGTGTCCCGTCCCCAGGTGCGGGCGGTGGGACAGTGGTCAGTGAGGCGTGTCCCGTCCCCAGGCGCGGGCGGTGGTTCAGTGAGGTGTTTCCCGTCCCCAGGCACGGGCGGTGGTTCAGTGAGGCGTGTCCCGTCCCCAGGTGCGGGCGGTGGGACAGTGGTCAGTGAGGCGTGTCCCGTCCCCAGGTGTGGGTGGTGGGACAGTGGTCAGTGAGGTGTGTCCCGTCCCCAGGTACGGGCGGTGGTTCAGTGAGGCGTGTCCCGTCCCCAGGTGCGGGCGTCAGTGAGGCGTGTCCCGTCCCCAGGTGCGGGCTGTGGTTCAGTGAGGCGTGTCCCGTCCCCAGGTGCGGGCGGTGGGACAGTGGTCAGTGAGGCGTGTCCCGTCCCCAGGTGCGGGCGGTGGTTCAGTGAGGCGTGTCCCGTCCCCAGGTGCGGGCGGTGGGACAGTGGTCAGTGAGGCGTGTCCCGTCCCCAGGCACGGGCGGTGGTTCAGTGAGGCGTGTCCCGTCCCCAGGTGCGGGCGGTGGGACAGTGGTCAGTGAGGCGTGTCCCGTCCCCAGGTGCGGGCGGTGGTTCAGTGAGGCGTGTCCCGTCCCCAGGTGCGGGCGGTGGGACAGTGGTCAGTGAGGCGTGTCCCGTCCCCAGGCACGGGCGGTGGTTCAGTGAGGCGTGTCCCGTCCCCAGGTGCGGGCGGTGGGACAGTGGTCAGTGAGGCGTGTCCCGTCCCCAGGTGCGGGCGGTGGGACAGTGGTCAGTGAGGCGTGTCCCGTCCCCAGGCACGGGCGGTGGTTCAGTGAGGCGTGTCCCGTCCCCAGGTGCGGGCGTCAGTGAGGCGTGTCCCGTCCCCAGGCACGGGCGGTGGTTCAGTGAGGCGTGTCCCGTCCCCAGGTGCGGGCGGTGGGACAGTGGTCAGTGAGGCGTGTCCCGTCCCCAGGTGCGGGCGGTGGGACAGTGGTCAGTGAGGCGTGTCCCGTCCCCAGGTGCGGGCGGTGGGACAGTGGTCAGTGAGGCGTGTCCCGTCCCCAGGTGCGGGCGGTGGGACACGACCTCGGCCTGCCGCCGGAGCTGGTGCAGCGCCACCCGTTCCCGGGACCAGGTCTGGCCATCCGGGTCATATGCGCCGAGGAGCCCTACATGGGCAGCGACTTCTCCGAGACCCAGGTGCTGCTGCGCATCATCGCCGACTACCACAGCTGCAAGCAGAGGGTGAGAGTGGATGGCGGGCTCGCCTGCTGCCGTGATGTGGGACTTGTTGCACGTTTTGAGGGTTGAATGATGCACTCAATATTTCCTTCTGATGTCATATCCCACTGTTGCCATTTTGAGAGCGTGACGGGAGTCGTTGTTTTAGGGCTCGTTACTTGGGTCTATAACGAACGCTGCCAGTGTTACAGCCGTGCTTTGATTTTAAATTGTACTAGTTATTTCTGTTTTCATATTTGAATCGTGGTAGTATCAACTCGACAAGATCCTTTCACATCCTTTCCGCTTAATTGCATGTGACTAGAATAAGCTTGTGTAGCTTGACTGGCTCCGGTTACAAACCGGGGGTGTGTGGAGGGGAAGAAAGGCGCTGTCACCGAGCCTGTGGCGGCGGCGATACTACCCTCCAACAGCGACTGCCTCTGTAGTAGCCGGCCCAGCACAAGGCTAGGGACAGCGTTTACTGCGGAGACGCACACCTGCCGTGTCGCTGATCACTGCCGCCTCGTGTCTGTGACCACTGCTGAGGACGCCCGTGTCGTCCGGCAGAGTCACGCGCTGCTGAACCGGATAGACAACGCTACCTCGGAGGAGGACCGCAACACGCTGCTGCGGATCTCCTCACGCCACGGCCTGGCCACCACCCTGCTGCCCATACAGACTGTGGGCGTACAGGTATGTCGGGTTACTCCTCCCACCCACCCTCCCCCTGCTGCCCATACAGACTGTGGGCATACAGGTATGTCGGGTTACTCCTCCCACCCACCCTCCCCCTGCTGCCCATACAGACTGTGGGAGTAGAGGTATGTCGGGTTACTCCTCCCACCCACCCTCCCCTGCTGCCCATACAGACTGTGGGAGTACAGGTATGTCGGGTTACTCCTCCCACCCACCCTTCCCCTGCTGCCCATACAGACTGTGGGCGTACAGGTATGTCGGGTTACTCCTCCCACCCACCCTCCCCCTGCTGCCCATACAGACTGTGGGCGTACAGGTATGTCGGGTTACTCCTCCCACTCACCCTCCCCTGCTGCCCATACAGACTGTCGGCGTACAGGTATGTCGGGTTACTCCTCCCACCCACCCTTCCCCTGCTGCCCATACAGACTGTCGGCGTACAGGTATGTCGGGTTACTCCTCCCACCCACCCTCCCCTGCTGCCCATACAGACTGTGGGCGTACAGGTATGTCGGGTTACTCCTCCCACCCACCCTCCCCTGCTGCCCATACAGACTGTGGGAGTACAGGTATGTCGGGTTACTCCTCCCACCCACCCTCCCCCTGCTGCCCATACAGAATGTGGGAGTACAGGTATGTCGGGTTACTCCTCCCACCCACCCTCCCCTGCTGCCCATACAGACTGTGGGAGTCCAGGTATGTCGGGTTACTCCTCCCACCCACCCTCCCCCTGCTGCCCATACAGACTGTGGGAGTAGAGGTATGTCGGGTTACTCCTCCCACCCACCCTCCCCTGCTGCCCATACAGACTGTGGGAGTAGAGGTATGTCGGGTTACTCCTCCCACCCACCCTCTCCCCTGCTGCCCATACAGACTGTGGGAGTACAGGTATCTCGGGTTACTCCTCCCACCCACCCTCCCCCTGCTGCCCATACAGACTGTGGGAGTCCAGGTATGTCGGGTTACTCCTCCCACCCACCCTCCCCCTGCTGCCCATACAGACTGTGGGAGTACAGGTATGTCGGGTTACTCCTCCCACCCACCCTCCCCTGCTGCCCATACAGACTGTGGGAGTCCAGGTATGTCGGGTTACTCCTCCCACCCACCCTCCTCCTGCTGCCCATACAGACTGTGGGAGTCCAGGTATGTCGGGTTACTCCTCCCACCCACCCTCCCCCTGCTGCCCATACAGACTGTGGGAGTACAGGTATGTCGGGTTACTCCTCCCACCCACCCTCCCCCTGCTGCCCATACAGACTGTGGGAGTACAGGTATGTCGGGTTACTCCTCCCACCCACCCTCCCCCTGCTGCCCATACAGACTGTGGGAGTACAGGTATGTCGGGTTACTCCTCCCACCCACCCTCCCCCTGCTGCCCATACAGACTGTGGGAGTCCAGGTATGTCGGGTTACTCCTCCCACCCACCCTCCTCCTGCTGCCCATACAGACTGTGGGAGTCCAGGTATGTCGGGTTACTCCTCCCACCCACCCTCCCCCTGCTGCCCATACAGACTGTGGGAGTCCAGGTATGTCGGGTTACTCCTCCCACCCACCCTCCCCCTGCTGCCCATACAGACTGTGGGAGTCCAGGTATGTCGGGTTACTCCTCCCACCCACCCTCCCCTGCTGCCCATACAGACTGTGGGAGTACAGGTATGTCGGGTTACTCCTCCCACCCACCCTCCCCCTGCTGCCCATACAGACTGTGGGAGTACAGGTATGTCGGGTTACTCCTCCCACCCACCCTCTCCCCGTACTGCCCATACAGACTGTGGGAGTAGAGGTATGTCGGGTTACTCCTCCCACCCACCCTTCCCCTGCTGCCCATACAGACTGTCGGCGTACAGGTATGTCGGGTTACTCCTCCCACCCACCCTCCCCCTGCTGCCCATACAGACTGTGGGAGTAGAGGTATGTCGGGTTACTCCTCCCACCCACCCTCTCCCCTGCTGCCCATACAGACTGTGGGAGTCCAGGTATGTCGGGTTACTCCTCCCACTCACCCTCCCCTGCTGCCCATACAGACTGTGGGAGTAGAGGTATGTCGGGTTACTCCTCCCACCCACCCTCCCCCTGCTGCCCATACAGACTGTCGGCGTACAGGTATGTCGGGTTACTCCTCCCACCCGCCCTCCCCTGCTGCCCATACAGACTGTGGGAGTAGAGGTATGTCGGGTTACTCCTCCCACCCACCCTCCCCCTGCTGCCCATACAGACTGTGGGCGTACAGGTATGTCGGGTTACTCCTCCCACCCACCCTCCCCCTGCTGCCCATACAGACTGTGGGAGTAGAGGTATGTCGGGTTACTCCTCCCACCCACCCTCCCCCTGCTGCCCATACAGACTGTGGGCGTACAGGTATGTCGGGTTACTCCTCCCACCCACCCTCCCCCTGCTGCCCATACAGACTGTGGGAGTAGAGGTATGTCGGGTTACTCCTCCCACCCACCCTCTCCCCCTGCTGCCTATACAGACTGTGGGAGTCCAGGTATGTCGGGTTACTCCTCCCACCCACCCTCCCCTGCTGCCCATACAGACTGTGGGCGTACAGGTATGTCGGGTTACTCCTCCCACCCACCCTCCCCGTACTGCCCATACAGACTGTGGGCGTACAGGTATGTCGGGTTACTCCTCCCACCCACCCTCCCCTGCTGCCCATACAGACTGTGGGCGTACAGGTATGTCGGGTTACTCCTCCCACCCACCCTCTCCCCCTGCTGCCTATACAGACTGTGGGAGTCCAGGTATGTCGGGATACTCCTCCCACCCACCCTCCCCCTGCTGCCCATACAGACTGTGGGCGTACAGGTATGTCGGGTTACTCCTCCCACCCACCCTCCCCGTACTGCCCATACAGACTGTGGGCGTACAGGTATGTCGGGTTACCCCTCCCACCCACCTCCCCTGCTGCCCATACTGACTGTGGGCGTACAGGTATGTCGGGTTACTCCTCCCACCTACCCTCTCCCCCAACTGCCCATACAGACTGTCGGAGTACAGGTATGTCGGGTTACTCCTCCCACCCACCCTCCCCTGCTGCCCATACAGACTGGGAGTAGAGGTATCTCGGGTTACTCCGCTCACGGCCCCTTTTTTTTTTTAGCTTCCGGCTGCTGGCTTACGCCAACATTGCTCAATTCCCTGCACTCAGCGAAGGAATGCCGGGGTTTGGGCTATTTTTTCACGTCCCACACAGGGCGGATGGCAGTAAACGTCGGGACAAGGCTACGGTTAAGCGCGGGAGCCTAGTCCCACACCCAGCGGGCTCTGGAATTTGAACCCAAGACCCTTAGCTTAAGAGATGGACGCGTTACCCCGACTGCTACACTGTCAGCTCGCCCTATCCCTCCTGCTGCCCATACAGACCGTCGGCGTCCAAGTGTGTCTGGTTACTCCGGGGACCAATCATCTCCCCTGCCTCCCCGGCTGTACTATGGTACAATGTTCTGTACTATGTATCCAGGTACTATGCTGTACCCCTACCAGCCTCCGTTCCGTCCCATCCCTTCAGACGCTCGGTGTTCAGGGCCGTATTCAGATGTCACGCGTGCGTAAGAATGGGTGCACGCGCGCTGGTTTAGTAGTCTGGTCTGTGGCGGTCGCGCGCACTGTGTGTATAGGATAACACTGGCATTCAGATCTCAGAGAGTGTGCCGAGTGGCGGCGACCCGGACACGTTTGTCCTACACCGAGATACACAGGGTATCGGGATACCAAATCAGCGCGCACAAGTAGTTGGTCTGCGCCAAAGTCCCCGCACGCCGGAGATCCGAGTACGGCCCCTGGTGCGATGTTACGCTTCACCGTCCCACCACCCTCCCCGCCGCGCCTGCAGATGGCATACAGAGCTCGTTAATGTCTAATCGATGCGATGCCCATGCCGTCCGGGTATTTTACTCGCAATTCCCGACTTTGTAGCGGTGTCTGGAGGATTTCGATACAAAGCTTTCTGGGTGGCTTATGTTGAGCTTAAACTCTCGTTATTTTCTCACCGCCTCTCGTTGAGATGGGCTATCGTCCTTGGAAAGGTTTTGCACGTCATGTAGACATGTTTTTTAGTCAGAAGTTAGGTTTCAGTCAGCGCTGGAGAGGAATGCGGGAGACTTGTCCGCAGTATGTGGCGCATGGCGGGAACTCGGCTGTGTATGCCGCCCACCACAGCCGACTGAGTGTGTGTCGGTTATACAGGGCGACGGTCGGACCTACAGCTACTGCGCCGGCATCAGCAGTGACGAGGAGCCCGACTGGGAGGACCTGATGACCCTGGCGCGGCTCATCCCCCGCGTCTGCCACAACATCAACAGGTACCGTCTCGTCTGAACTCCCCCGGGTCTGCTGTCTTGCCAACCACTGTGGCTGTAGGTGCCGAAAGAGCCCAGGCAGTAGCACGTTTAATCATTTGTAATCCCAAACAGTTGGATCGTGCTGTTAGCTGTTTAGATCCCAAACAGCGTTAGTCCATGTCCTCCTTCCGCCACCTAACTGCGCCCAGCACTGCTGACTGGCTATGCTGTCTCAATATCTGGAGGGCATCCCTCATAGTTGCATGCGACTCCAGATAGGTTCTGTACGGGCACAGTAGTTTCAGCCACTTCATCCACCTTGCTGAAGGTGGACGCGGGACGTTGGTCGGTAGGTTCGGAGTGCTTCCCAGCTCATGAAGAGCGACAACTGTTGCAAGCTTCCTGTCCGCTTACTAGCCTCTATTTTAGCTGTATTTGATTATTTAAGCTTCCATTCCGCTTAGCGCCCCACTAATTACAGCAGGGGGCGAGGGGGCAGAGGTTCAGCGTCTCACCTTCCTCCAGTGCTGCTTTCATCCAGGAACCTGCTGTCGCAGAACGCCAGTTTGTGTTACCGCTCCCTGAACAGATGGCTCATTCACAGTAGCAACTCATTCCCCTGCTCTAGGCAATCATAGAAATAGCTGAACATCCTTCCACATGGTGCTTTGCCTATTTTGGGAAGAATAGATGAAGTTTGATCATGTGTAAGTTGGACCGATGCCACGTTTGCCTTGCATTGTTTGACGCGTATGAGTTTGTAGGTAAACATTACGATGTAGCCCGCTCCGCCGTGACTGAAGTTCCAATACCGTGAACAAGATATCATAACTGTCGCCAGGTTACATACCGCGGGCCCATATAGCCTCTGCAGCCGCAGTGCCCTAACACTCCAATTATCGTCATCGTGGTACATAACAGTAATCAAGACTGTAATAGTTTACTGTTGGGGATGAGGTGGCTTAGTGAATAGCACCCTTGTCTTCTAAGCCACCGGTCCGGGTTCAAGTCCCGGCGGAGCCTCTGAATAAGTCGATCTGATCCCCAAAATCCCTTCCAACAGGGTGAGTTGGCGACGCCGTATGACCCTGCAGTTGGTGCGTCGTTAAACCTCAACAATTATAGTTTACTGTTGGATTTCGCTAATCAACCCGTGACCTGTCTAGTGAGATGTATCGAGGGGAAGAAAGACTCAGCCGTGAAGCCTGAGGCTGTGGTCGATACTACTCTCGTACATAAATGGCCGCCGAATCAGCCGGAGTCGTGCAGATCTACAACTCCGGTTATTACAGCGGTGTACAAACTCAATCAGATTTGTATTTCAAAACTGGTTGTTTATTTGTACTTGTTATGTGGCTTGAGTGCCGGGCTGCTTTTATTGGAGTGCCGTAAAACGGATTGGAGAGAGACCGTATTATGAAGGGATACACAGCTTGAAAGTCTCGGGGAAGACAATGAGTCTTTCCTTAAAAAAACATTCATCATGAATACAAAGGAAAATTATACATACCGATCATATGGAAGTCTTGATAATCATGAAGCAAATGCCCCAACCTGCCACGAAGTTTATCACCAGATGTTTGATTCCGTTGGCTCTGACCTGAACGCGGCATATGGATTTTCTTAAGTGTTTAGATTGTGTCTCGCCTCTCCTCGTTTTACTTTAAACAAACTGTGCAGTGTTTGTACCGACCTGTCGTCGCCTCTGCGTGGTGTCCTGTCGTCTGCCCGATTCCCACCTGCCGATTCCCAGCACAGTTGCCCTCCCCCCCGGCTCTCTCTAACGGGTGGTCTGCCGGACAGGGTGTGCTACGTGTTTGGGGGGCAGGTGAAGGCGCCCCTGGTGGCCGTCACGCCCACCTACCTCACCTCCGGGGTTCTGGCGCAGATCCGGGAGGCCGACTACGTGGCGCACCAGGTCAGTGCGCGGCCAACGGGCAACGACGGCTCACAGGCGAGCGCCAGAACGGCAGGGCTGGGTGTTTGTCCTCGAGGGTGGGGCTAGGGCGCTTTAACTGCTCCGTCACTTCGCGCCAAGTCCTGGCGTGGGTTGAATCGGTTTGTTAAATGGTTTGTGCCTCCTGCCTTAGGTTTGAAATGATATTTTAGTGTCGTAAGGCATACGAAAAAACTAGGGTGCCTTTTTCTTGTGTCCAAAAATGTTTTTACTCGGGAATAAAAAGGCATCAAAATTAGCATCAGACTTTCTTGGAAATGTCCGTGATTATTACATCTATGGTTGCAGGCAGAGCATAGAAGCATCCTGAATTCTGCTTCGGAAAAGCTGCATTTCCGCAAACGGCAGGGTGTAAAAACAAATGAAACGCTACTCTGAGGCTTTCAGTGTAATCTAATCCTCGGTTCTTAGTCCTTTATGGCGGGGTCACACGACTTTGAAGTGGATAATAACATTTATTAGCGCAGACTACACTGACGAATGCGTGGGGGGGGACAAACCGGGCAATTCTCCGCCAACACCCTCCTCCCATTTTTTCGATTTTCTTGAAACATGTTTTGGTAATGTTGGGTCCCAGTGCCCCCTCCCCCCGAAGTCTGGGTTCTGGATCCGACCTTGGAGACTTGCGTTGCGGTTTAAAATCAGACTCAAAGGTTTCGGTTCATGGGCGTGAACGAAAACCGAACAATTTCCCTTGACAGCCGCTGTCTGAAACAATGTCAGCTCATTTACTAGTTTAAAAATTGACTAGGTCCTTTCTTGCGCAGAGCTAAGTTTCGTTGTGTTGATTGTTTAAAACGAACGAAATCGGGGACCCGGCACCATCCCAGCTCGAACGTCGGGCTTCTGTTGGCCCCGCTACCGCCTTGATTACTAGTCACTGTGCGGTGTGGTCCAGGTGCTGTCGGCCTCCGGCGGCCTGACCACTAGTCACGGTGTGGTGTGGTCCAGGTGCTGTCTGCCTCCGGCGGCCTGGCCACTAGTCACGGTGTGGTGTGGTACAGGTGCTGTCGGCCTCCGGCGGCCTGACCACTAGTCACGGTGTGGTGTGGTCCAGGTGCTGTCTGCCTCCGGCGGCCGCTCCTCCATCAGCCAGATGCCGGTGGTGCTGCTGCCGCTGCAGTTCGACCGCGACACCACCTGTCACCAGGCCTCGTGTCAGCGCTCGGTGGCCATCCGCACCTTCATCACGCACGACTTCATGACCGGGGTGCCGGCGCTCCCGGGCAAACAGCTGCCGCTGGAGGTGGGTGCCTGGGGAGACGCTCTGATGGTCAGGGAAGAGAGGAGAGGAGCGCTGGATTGTGTGCAAGGATGTAGTCTCGAGCTGGCTAAGGTCGTGGTCAAATCGTAGACTTGTATGGCGCTTGCTTTGAACTTTTGACTGAATGACATTCTGGAGGAGGGGCTGGTAAGAACGTTGGTCGTTATGTTTGATTTTGACCCTCCGCTCATTGAAGAGTGGGGCTCGGCCCATGCACCACGAAGTGCTATGATAGCCTCCACCGCTGTATCCGAAGTTAAAGTATGTGTGACGTGATTTGGTGTACTGACTGGAAGATATTTGTGTTTGCTGCAGACGTTGAAGAGGATGGTAACAGAGATCCAGAACGTGAACGGCATCAGCCGCGTTCTCTATGACCTGACGTGCAAACCGCCCGGCACAACAGAGTGGGAGTGAGGTCACAGGTCGGGCCGTGACATTTGCGCTGTGTTAACTCAGAACGCAACATCGCACACAGATTGTGACGCCATTAACAGTATAGTAACGAATGACGTCGCGTTTGATTTTCAGAGACCTTGTTGCTTAGCCCTGCCAGGTTGTGAGTACCTAATCATTCACGACGGGCGGTAAAACCGCTCTGAAAGTTCTGAGAGTTCTGAGAGTTTCAGAGACTGGGAAGACGTTTGTTATTCCGTGTTTCGTACGCTTTTTGCGTACACCCAGGCCGATGAAACTGGTGGTCAGAACTCGTGAAGCAGAGTGAGTATTTAAGCGATACGTTTTAGGTGTACATCTCTCAGTTTGACGTGGCAACAAGCACATTGGTTGGCATTCCCGCACGGCATTTGTGGTGTTCCTCCACTGGCTCCATTTCCTTTAAGGCTCGGTTCGGCTGCGCCGCCGTATTTTTCAGACATGGTCAGCTGGTGCATCGTGATGCCGCCGTGGTGCTGTGTGCATGTTGAAAGTGGGAGATGATTGGCAGGACAGGGTTTTGCCTGAGTGTGAGTGTATCGTAGCTGAATGTTGTATAGACTGGGTTTTGTTCGGTCCTTGGCGTCATGTGCGGGAGCATTGACACGGAACTCGACTTGCTGCCCGTCGTGCGCTGCGTGAGAACGGTGGACGCATGCAGGGTGCGTGTGAGTGGGAACGGCAGGCTGTGTGACCCCCGGCGGTGGACGGCGCCGCTGTTCACGTGACCCACGAGCGTTCGCTGGTGGCGGCCCAAGAACGCCCTCTTTTGTGACGTCTGTATTGGAAGAAGCCTTGTTTGACAACACCAGTTGTCAAGTCGCAGACAATATTTGTCTGAATACATGGATATACTCGTGTGCTTCTCAGCTTCGCGAAACCGATAACTTGGGTACGGGGATTGTATTTAGGCTGAAGAGAAGACTCTGGCTGTGGTAAAGATTTACAGTCTGCGCGTGACCTTGACCAAGGTCAGGTGGAGTCCGGAGCGACATGGAGTGGGCCAGCGAGGCATCAGGGCAGTGGCCAGAATCGTGGACCCGACATTGGCCTTGGAAGCCATCCAGAAGTTCAAAATAGCTTTCAATTTTTTAAGTTTGTTCCTAACCCTCTTAAAGGGCCTATGGCACCATCATCGGATTTGCACTGAGCCATCAGCTGTGAAGAACAATCTGCAAAGCCCCTTGTTTCATATTTCGTTCTCTCAGAGGTCAGCCTTTACTGAGCGACTGCGTACTCCTTTACGGTGCACGGATAATCCCCGTGGGCCTAATGACTGGCAGCGGCCGTTCGTCGATGGCAGAAACGTTCGCAGTGTCAAGCCGGTGACGAACAAGTAAGAAACGGTTGGGTGGTGCGGGGTCGCTTCCCGCACCAAACACACGGTATTGAAGGGCAAACGAAGAGTTTGCACCTCAATGCCACTCAGTTCGGCAGATCTGGCAGATCTTGCAGGGTACGCTTCCTGTTGCATCGGTGAGTATTAGTTCGTGGCAGAGCTCCCTACGCCGCGCAGGATAGGAGATACAGGTTGCTGCCTCTCCCCCTCCCCCGCCCCCTCACATTGCGCCGGCGGCTCCGGGGCTTTCTTTCGCCCCTGGCGAGCGAAACCTCCAAGATATCTAACTCATCGTCATACCGATCGCATCTTGGAATGGCAGAACAGTAGATCTAATCATTGCGAGCAGCAAAGCTATACACATCTTGGTAATCATTATTAGGCCAGTCATTTGCAGTGGCGGATCTAGCCGGTTGGTTTGGGAGGAGCAAACCAAAGTCGAAAAGCAAAAAAAACGTCGCGCAGTGAAAAATTGCGTTACAATATTCCTTTTCGGTAGGATTTTGGGAACTGGAGACGAAAAGCAAAAAAACACCACGGGGTGAACAATATGGACTCAATATACTTGTTTTCCTATCCAAGCCCCAATATTTACACTGAACTTCACCAATTCTATTTGAAGTTGAGAGTTGAAGCACCAAAATCTTGCTTACAAGCTAAAAAGGAGTCGGGGGAAAAAGGAGGTCGATCGCTTTGGGGGGGACAAAAACATAGTTTTGCCCCGAGCTTTTCCGTTTAGGGGGGTAATTGCCTTTTTGCCCCCCCTGGATCCGCCACTGGTCATTTGTCATTTCTCACGTCTTTATCTGGGCTGCTGCTGTTACTTCGGCGTTCCACTGGGTCGTCGATGTCAAACTCCAATAAACCGGGGCGTATTTGTGTTCTGCCCTATAGAGGTCAGTTCGTCCTAGTATGTCCAGGAAAATGACTAAGTTGCCCCGTCCGGTCCTACTCTGCTTTTCTGACGTTTTCAGAAGACATTCCCGTCCCATTCCGTCCCGAACGAAACCGGAAAAATTCCTATCTCGCACCATACCCAGCGTCCTATGGTTTCCATTCGGTTTTTATCCCGTACAGATCTCTGGCACCCACCCCCATCCAACGCACTCAAAGCAATAGAGACACTGAACGCACTCGATACACGGCTAGCGCCTCAGGCAATATACACGAGGTACGAGCAGGGGCGGATCCAGGAAAGTCACCAGCTGAAACTGAAACCTGCTGAAGCTCCTCAAACTGGAACACAAAGCTATACAAATTTCAGCATTAACCAGGACACACGAACAATATTTCCGAGACCGCACCCCAATGCCGGTAAGCTCCCGTGTTCTGGAACCGCCGTTGTGAACAGCGTGCCCAGCGTGACATTGCGCAAGGCCAGCTCTCCCTCATACGGCCTCGCCATGCTGCGCAGCGGTGGTGGATGGAGTGCCGGCGGTATCAGCTCCGGGTGAAAGGTTAGTGATATAATCTTCCAGTGAAGATTTGACCAACGTGGTTATAATTAGGTCACGCCTGTGTTCTGGAACGTTTGCGGATACATGGGTAGGAGGGCAATGGGTCATGACCCTAACCGAAAGGGACCACATTTTACCTTTTTATAGTGGTTTTAGCAGATTTTTTTAACAAAAACAATTTTTTGCTATTTTTCCGGATTGCGCCCCCCCAAAAAAAAAACGGGGAAGGGGCTCGAGTTTCCCTTACCATTGTCTCGAAGCAATCTTCGTCTATGTAACTACATAGACACTCCGGACTTTTGGAGGAAGGCTTGAGCCCCCACCCCTTGTGTCCGCCGCTGCCTACTCCCATTTGTTGTCCAAATTCCCACCTAAGGCAATGACCATTTTGGTACCTTGTACCCACCTACCCTACCGGCAGTCTAAAGTTTTACTGGTATTCTTCGAATTAATTTTTTAGAAGCATTGGAATTCAAAATTCATTCTCTGGCCTAAATCGCTATCCATATTTTTGGCAGTAATTGATCGACGAGAAAATGGGTGCCCATGAAGAAAATGCCGTGTGGTGATAATAATTCATTTATAATTGTTTTACCATAGGTACGATACCACTAGGCGTTGTTCTTCCTTTTGTAGCATTTGTATTCAGGATCAACGCCCATCCCGCGCTGCAAGCGCGGTGCCCTTCCTTTTAGCGCCCTCTTTTTCTCCTCTCAGAAACAAAGAAACCTCTATACAATCAATTTGAAATAAGGAGTTCACCGATCTCCCCGAGATGGCAGTGCACAATGCATTTCTAATCCGCAGCAGAAACCAAAACAAAAATAAGCAACGCGTTAGTTCAACCAGAGTTCAACATCTTCCAGGTGGGAACCGGTTAGTATGGGTGGGAACGGGTTTCGGCCGGTTTTGGCCGGACACCTACAAACAGAAAGGAGTTTGCGTGGCGAGGAGAGAAGACAAGGTGAGTGATAGGCGCTCATCTACAAGTTAAAGTGTTCTTTTTTTAGACGTGTGGATAAATGATACCGATTAAATACCTAAAAAGTTTTATCAGCGATCGGGTAGGTAGGTAGGTAAGTGGTCAGCAATCAGGAATCGTAAAGTGATTCGGAATTGGTTGTTTTTTCGTTGCCAGGTTACGGACTTCTGCACGGGCTCGAAGGTGTTGAAGCCGACGGTATGTTTGAAAATGGACTAAAATTAACATCAATTCTCAATGATACAATGTTGATTTCCTGATATCGTTGTTTGGATCCAGCTTAGTTTCATACAAAATAAGTATTGCACTGCTCTTTGTTGTCGACTGAATTACGCGTGAAATCCAATGTGAAACCCGATGTGATCTTCCCGGCTCCAGATTTGATCTGGCTAATGCGATAATGTCCCCCCCCACCCCTCACTTCGCCAGGGTCACTCATTTCGCTTATGATGAACCATGTCGTCCGGCGGAAGCGAAGAAGACTACTCACTGGATCATCAGAAGCTCATTAGTACCGCAGAACTTGGCAAGTGAATCCATGTTTTTTTTGTTAATATGGTTAGTGGTGATATCCTCAAGACATCGGTACAAATTGGCGTATCAGGCTCATTGTACCTGTTAAACTTCCGATGTATGTTCACTTACTGCACATCATCATTCTCTTCCACTTAGTCCTTTTTTCGCCGAAGTGACCTGCTATTTGGGGCACTGTGTTAATTTCCACGAACGATGGCTGGTTTCGCTGGCGTTCCCAACGCAGTGGAGGCAGTGGTAACGACTTTAGGGAGGATAATACTTTCCCTCGTTCACCTCATGGCAGGGGAGGGGTCGGATGTGTCTCGCGTCCCATCCGCTTTCGACACCCATGATGAGGTGATGTTTAATTTTAGCGCCGCTTTGCCTTAGAATTGCAGTCTGCAGGAAATAGGAGAACATGTTTTACCTCCCCATCTCGGGTGTAGGGCCGTGGCCGATGCACGGCCAACGCACAATGCATGAACAGCTTGATATTAATTCCACTTAGCCTCAATCTTCCAAAAATTTGTCCGCTGCAACAGAACTTCACGAATCAGATATGTACGGAGCTGTCTAAAATTTGGACTGCTCCGACCCCGGGTAATAGAGGGAAGTCTGTGACTGAATAGGGTAAATCTCTGACCGACACCCTTCACCCCCCGCAGACGAGTTGCTGCAGGAATGGACGCAGTGTGTGCGGCAGACGACGGCGCCGCCAGAGGACGAGCTGGCGTACTACGGCCTGTTCGGCACGTGCGCCACCGGGCAGCTGATCCTGCACCTCTGCAGGAGGCTGGGCCAGCCGTCCCCCGTCTTCTTCCGCGCCCTGCAGCTCTTTGAACGGTTCGCTGCTGGTCTGCTTCAGTGCCTGAGAAATACTTTGTCATCTCATCTTGTTGGTCACGTTGTTTCTCATAATAGCCCGCTTTTAAGCCGTTGGGGCTCCACCCATGTACTGGCTTTTTGTAAGCGTTTGCATAGCAAGGTGAGGTTCCTATGCGGAGCCCAGAAAATAAACGGTAAGCTTTAGCCGTTTAACTTGGCTGAATTGGTTTGGGGAGGGGAGGGGGTTGTGTGAAGCGTGAACTCCGCGTAATTTGCGCTCACCCCTTCCCCTGCTCATCAAAATTGCAGTCCCCTGGCGCCGATTCTAGATGACCCAGTCTCGATGTGGTCAGGTGGTGTGATATTTCGTGAAAACTGGATTACCTGACAGTGCTAACTGTTGTGAAGCAGCGGTACTTCATTCTCACTACGTCAGTTGCATTTGTTTCTCGAACGTGGTATATCAGTGCAGATAGTTAAATAATTCTCGGATGTGTCGTAGTTTCGCACTGTGTTTTTCTGTGCCGGGAGTACCTGGCGCTGTTGCCTGCCGCAGGTACATGCAGGCGCACCTGCTGGAGATGAAGGCCCATATCGTGGGCGTGGACGCCGAGGTACGGGAGAGGGAGTGGAAGAACCTGCTGGAGAGGATCCGGTGTCAGGCCATTCTCCGCATGCTCTCCTGTATACAGATTGCCTCCAAGCTGGCGCTGCACTATAAGGTTGGTAGCGGGACACGGGCCGCTTCTTAAGCAAGCAGACGATGAATCGATTGTTCATGAATCGATTGACGATTAATCGATTGGGGCCGGGTTGGCCTAGTGGCTTCGTTGCCAGTTTTCGGATCGGATAGCGTGGATTAACGTGGGTTCAATCCCCACGGCGGGAAACCGCCTTCCGTGTCCGATCTGACCCAGTGGAGAGGATCCTTCAACACCCACGCCAATACTACTTGTAAGTGGGCAAGTGTGCCTGTTGGGAGTGGCCTAATAAAATAAAATTTCAAGTAGCGCAATTGTCCGAAAACTTGTGTCGGAGCAACTCTATCAGCGTCCTCCACGGACTTTCGCCGCGCCCCGCGTGCGTCCACTCCTATTCTCCAGCGTTGGGCGATAGTTGTGATCACTGGCTTCCCTTCCGTTAGGTCAAACAAGTGTCAAAAATAATTGATGTACCTGGTGTTTAATGAAGCACCGTCGCGCTCTAAAACCCACTATTTCCGTGATCGCGAGAGAGAGAGAGAGAGAGAGAGAGAGAGAGAGAGTGAGAGCGAGAGTGTGAGAGTGTGAGAGTGAGAGATCCAGACTGGTGAGGCGACCGCCATCGGACGTTCTGTGGGGAGTACGATGCAGGGAGATGAGGCACGGAGAAACTGGGCTACGTTCGCTCTCGGTAGAGTCGCTTTGGAATAAAGTTTTTTCGACCATTCTGCCATTTTGAGGATCCTCTCACAGTAGAATACCGTTTCACTGTCTGATTATATGACTAGTGTTACACCTCAGAGGGTGGATGGTGCCTGGGATGGTGAAGCGTGCTTACATGAACGCCCCTCTTTTATCAATATTGTAGAAACCTGTTTGGTGAAAGGATGACCCTTTAGACGCGAAACGCCCTTTTATTCGCCAGAAAAAAACATATTTCTGTAAATTAGGACTTAACAGGGCGCTGTTGCTGCCTGGACATTAAGAATTTGTTTTGACCGTCAGATTTTCACTACGAAGCGGGTGAAAGCTCTACTGCGGGAGGCCAAGCACTGCTTCAGTCTGGAGAGTGTGGTTAACTCGGAGGTGCGGATACTGAAGACGCTCAAATTCCAGGTACAGAGTCCGATCACAATCGCCTGAGCTACAAACTTCATGTTATCGAGTAGCGGACTGCTCATTGAAAAGTAGCCGCTCCCTCGTCACGTTCCCACGCCCCGGTGACGTGCGGCTGTCTGTGCAGGTGAGCACGCCGACGTGTCTGGACACGCTGGAGACGCTGCTGACGGAGCTGCAGCAGCGGCGGCCGGCGCTGGTACAGCCGCTGTGGTCGGCGCTGCCGTCCGCCGCCGTCCGGCTGCTCCGCTCGGCCTGCGTGCACCGCTCGGAGCTGTACCTGCGGCTGTACCGGCGCACCACCGGCAGGGAGCGGCTGGTGGAGTCGGCGCGCCGCCAGTACGCCGCCGTGCTGGCCGACCGCACCCTGCTGGCGGCCGCCGTCCTGCTGGCCGCCGCCTACCTGGTGCAGGCGGCCAGCAGCGACGCGCTGCTGCCGCTGCTGGCTGAGCTGACGCAGATCCCCGACTCGGACCTGCTGGAGCTGGCCGAGCTGCTGCTCAGGGACCTGCTGCCCGGGCTGGATCCTAACTGAGGCGGGGAGCGCCCGGCGAGGTAGCTAACTGAGGCGGGAGTCTCCGCCCGGCGAGGTAGCTGAGGCGGGAGTCTCCGGCCGGTGGGTAGCTGAGGCGGGGAGACACCGCCCGGCGAGGTACCTAACTGAGGCGGGAGACTCCGCCCGGCGAGGTAGCTATCTGAGGCGGGGAGACTCCGACCGGCGAGGTACCTAACTGAGGCGGGGAGACTCTGCCCGGCGAGGTACCTAACTGAGGCGGCGAGACACCGCCCGGCGGGTACCTAACTGAGGCGGAGAAACTCCGCCCGGCGAGGTAGCTATCTGAGGCGGGGAGACTCCGACCGGCGAGGTACTAACTTAGGCGGGGAGTCTTCGCCCGGCATGGTAGCTGGACGGAGGAGCCACCACCTCGTCGAATGGAGTTGCATAGTTTGCAACTTCAATGTTGTCTATGTGAACGAAGTGGATCTCACTGGAGTGGTTTGTCATCCTCGGGGTGTTATTGAGTGATTGAATTGATTGATTGATTGAAATTGATGCCTGGGGAGTAAGTGACATTTGCACTGGTATTGTACCGGCATTGTATGGTATTGCACCATCCTGTGTCATCCGTTAATCAGGGCTGTGAAGCGGAAGTGCTCCGTCCAAATGTGTGTGTGTTGTGTTTTTTTGCTGGTAAGCGTCCAAAACTAGATGGTAGTGAGAGGGTGTAATCTAGTCGTTTCGTTTTGTTCACTTCTGCTGCGATCTTGATGCCGCAATATATTTTTGTGTCACTATATCTGTTCCTACAGCTCCAGATATCGGCTGATACCGATGCCGGGCTGCGTGTTAATTGTTCACCTCCGAAGCTCTGCGCCACTTCTAAAAGGACGAACTGTGTCGGTGTGCCGTCTGGAGGCAGCAGCTGCCTGCGAGATGGATGGCTTAGTAGATAAAGTGGGCCTCGGGTCCTCACCGTTCAATTTTCAGGAGTATGTTCTTAATCTTGTCCACCCACAGTGCGTTGAATCAGGCGTTGAAGTGTCACAAATGGACAGTAAAACGCCGAAAATGCTATACTTTTCTTCAGCAGCTGGCCTAGGGGAGGGCCCTGCCAGCTGAAAGCCTTCGTTGAGGGGGCCCTTACATTTTCCGAATGGCTGTGGCTCAGCCACAGAAAACAGGCAAAATCAGATTCATTCGTTTCCGATACATTTCAAACCACCACCGGCTCAAAAGAGCAGCGGCAGATCCAGGTTTGTGAGGCAATCCGGCTGCGCGGCACGTAGCATACGCCGCTGATTCAATCCGTCAATCTCTATTCCTGGCATCATTGAGGGAAAATATTTGGATGCAGGGGCACGTCACCTCCGCTCAATCTCCCCCCCATCGAGCGACGAGTAACATGACACCTGTACAAACTAAGTAGATTGGTCCGTTCCCACGGTCGGTACGGAAATGCGGACTGAGGCTGCTCATGTATCCGGGTTAATTGCTGCCGCTCTGCAATCAGGCGCCCTTCAAAAGTTCGGATGAATTTTCCCCACGTCGCGCGGTCAATACGGCACCGTCCCCTCGGTCTTAGTCATGTGCGGATCCAGGGGAGCAAGGAAGCAAGTGCCCCTATCGACCCTCAGCAGTCGGCACCATCTGAAACGGTCACGGTGCCCCCAAAAGGTCAATGGCGCCTCCCTGAAATATCGCTCCCCCTCCCATCCCCATGATGCGAAAATCGCCGCCCACCGATAGGAATTAGCACCCACCTGATAAGTTTTAGCGGTCAAAAGTGGCACACCCCTACTCCAGATGGTGCTGCCGCTCCCCCAATCGGCAGTCCAGGATCCGCCAATGGTTAATGCGGTGACCCCCGTCGAAATGTCTTCCCCCCTTTCGACAGCTTTAGTATGCGCCTCCTGAACCTTCTATCCCATCTGTGGGCGAGCAAGCGAATTTGCGATGGATGATGGCGCATTAGTATAATATCCCAAGATAACGCTTGGGTTATGTTAGAGAATAATAATCTGGCATCCTTATATTAACGCTTCCAATTCTGGTGAAGTGGCGGTGGGTGACTTGTTTGTTGATTTTCTTTTTGCTCTATGGATTGCTCGTTTCTATTGCTTTGGATGTGCTGGGCGGCGGCAACAACCTGCCGCGGTCCCCTCCGTGCCGTGTATTCTATAAAGATCGATTTTGCGGTTGGTGGTAATGATCTGGGTGTTGTGGGTGTGTGGGAGAAAATTGGACATTATATTATCTGGCAGTAAGCAGCCGTTCGCGTAGTTCATTGGAACCTTTGGCTTAAAAACTTAATACTTATTCCAGAGGCGATCCAGCAGAGGCAGGCACACTCGTCGCAAGTTTCATCCTGCAGTAACTGCTGAGAACAAGAACAGGAAGAAAGCACCCTCATCGTGCGGTGGGTTAAGGTCGAGCTGCACTGCTGGTTCTTGCGTTTTTCTCACCTTTTAATGATGGTGTTTTGTTTTTTTACTACGTCTTTTCACTTTTTTGTTTTTCTCGTTTTCTTCATTGCTTAGGTAGGTACCTACCTTATTATCTCGTCTCTTTCCGGGCCTGTTAGGCAAGTATCAATGCCAGATGAATATCTTGGTACAGTACGTTTATTATACTCATTGCAAGCGACAGCACACAACGGAATGTGAGGGAGAGCCCCACGTTCAATGGTGGCAGAATGTGTACGATTGGGGAATTGAGCTGTATGAAAAGCAAAGTAGTGTGGAAGCGGGATCAGTCCACTTGTGGACCATGGATGGATCTGGGATATACAACAGGTCATCCCTTGTTCTCCATGAATCTGCTGGGTGCCCCACTGAACTGTGCTCTCCTGAGCCATGAACAGAGCTGGGATTTGTATTTGGGGTTGGAGGGGGCACCTGTTCAGGAAGCGCCATGCAGGCGAATGGAAGCCAATTTTGGACGACACAAGTTTTCAAGGGAACTAATCCTATGATTGGGATGCAGATTCATCCCGGAGGAGAGGGTGGGAAGTGATCTTTCAGGGGGCGCCAAGGTCTGTTAGGAGGGGAGGGTAAGTGTCCCTTTGGCCCCTGGATCTGTCTATGGTAAAACATAATGCAAAAGTTCTGGCACCTGCAATTTGATCACATCACCAACATCAAAATGCCATAGATACCAACTGAATACATTATTGGCCCATCACTCATTGATAGCTTCTGCACTGTGGTAGACACAAGGTGGGGGATAGGGGCCTTGAGTCCCCAGTAATGTTTGAGTGCCTATAGCTGATGCATGGGCAGAGGCTGATCTGAGGAATTGGTGGGCAGAGCTTGAAGCTCCTAGCCCCCAAATAAAGGCCTTAATCTCCCACTGCATCTGTGCATGTATATCAATATTTCCAAAATGCAGGAATTAGGTCTTCCTGGCATATAGAAGCATTAAAGTAGCTCCAATGTTTAATTGTCTATGTCAATGTATAAGTGTCCCAGCACTGCCTTTTTCTGCTCCAGTAACAATAACAGTTTTCCCCACTTATAAATAATGATCATAAAGCAAATAAACAAACTAAGGTATAATACTTTAACTAAACTAAACTAATGTTAACTTCAACTAAATCATTTATTTCTTTCTTTTAACTATGTGTCATCATTTCATGGCATTTTTTTGTTTTTTTAGGACGTTTTTGTTTTTAATTATGTTTTTCGCTTCTTCTTTTTCTCATTTTGCACAGTATACATACCTAACTTGCCCGATGGAGCAAGCTTGTTTGCGGTGATGAGAAAACAAATAAAAAACGTCCTTATAAATGAAAATTGTCATTAAAAAGTGTGCAGTGTAGTCAGTACTTGAATGAAATATAAATATTTAGTTCTCACATTTGTGTCATTGTCAGTGGAGGAAGTGAGTCATCCCAATTAGAATGATTGTAAAGTGAATTATTTGTTCAAGGTGACAGTAATTTCAAGTTAACCATCTACCTGTATTTATCAGTGTTTTAAATTGCCTGTATGATCATACCTGAGGGCTAATTGCTTGGAGCAGATAACGTTTACAACCATACACGTATATATTTACACTACGGCAGTACATAAAACATACAAAGACCCTAAAAACAAGCTCAGGCAGACTGAGGTGGACAAATACAATTATAAACGGAGGAGCCGAGCCCCGAACCCGTCACGGAGCGAGCGCTCTTAATTACGCCCAGACGGGCACGGGCCTGGAGCCCGGCAGACGTCTACCGGCCGATTCCGTGAAATAATAAATCAGGATGACGATGAACGAATGAGCCGGGCAAAAAAGCACAGTTAAAACGTGAGCGAAAACAAATAAACATTGATCTATGGTCTACAGTGCGCAGACACCGCCCATGGGACCAGCCTCCCCCTTTCGGGCACCCGTGGCGCCAGCCACACCCTCACTGTCCCCAGACTCCCGGTCCCCAGCAAAGTCCGGCTCCCCGCCATCCGCCCCGACGTCCGGGATGCCGGGGATGTCCCCGGTCGCGTCGGCCTCGGTGCCAGTGCCACTGACGAAGGCGTCCAACACCGTAGCAGACGCAGGCGCGAGACATCGTGGGCCGCTCCTCGAGCAGCTGTTGGAACCGACCGAGGTCGTCGGTGAGACTGCGCCGTTTGGCCCGCGACTCGAAGGTAGGCCGGTCGACAAGCGGGTGCTGTGGCATATGGTCCCGCAGGCGGGTGACCGCCCGGTCGCCGTACTGCCGCCCTCCGGTACGTCGGTAGGCGGTTATTGGGGGGACGCCGGTAACAGTAGCTCTGAGGCGTGTCCACGCGATAGAAAACCACAGGCAGTATGAATAGGCTGGCGGGCCGAGTCGGGTAGGTGGGCAGTATCAAGATGGGCAGTATTACCCGGATGAGGCTGGACGATGCCACGCGATGCTCAAACAGCCGCTTGGGTTGATTGAGGTCCTGGGTGAGGCCGCGCCGTTTGGCCCACGACTTGAAGATAGACCGCCGCGGCATGTTTTGGAAGTATACCCTTTAATATGCAAATTTTTAGCATTGGTCAGTGAGGAAAACTGGGCAGTAAGATTGAATGGCTATGTTCCCAGCAATTTAGCATGTGAATATGTCGGATACTCAGGGTAATTGTAAGAATTTTAGAGGAATATTTTCTTTGAGTTTTAGGAGCACTGCAACAATAGGCCAAAAAACTTATAAAACAATTCAACAATATTTTCACTGTTCAGGCCGTACCAGGGTCCCGAGAATTGAAAGTGAACAACATTAATGAAGGTTATTTTTAAGATGCTAGATACAAAGGCAGGGTGAGAAAAATAAAATCATCACAAACACAACCCATTAAAGGGAAATGCTTTCCGCAAAAATGATACATCACTAGAATCAACAGTTTTCACTCCAGCTGACTAAATATCTTCCATGACCAAAATAAAATCTGGATCCGACCATCAATCTGAAGCCGCACACATGTATTAGCACAGAACACAAGAACAAGGCATAAGCACAATATGAGGGGGGGCGAGCCGGCTCGGGGGAGGGTAATGACATTAAAAACATTGATATGAAAACAAGGTAAGTAGAATACATTCACAGATCAATTCACATAATACATATGATAATCATGATACATTGTGGAGTTGTCAAGTTTATCAAGTCCTGTTTCCTCAGCACTGCAGCACAGACCATGGGGACCATCGCCATGAGAAAATAACACTATGGATTCTATTGGCAGTCTGATCCGGATCTGAGTCCATACACATATATTTCACTGTAAAAACATCCATCAGTTACACACACCCAGACGCCATTTCTTAATCCACCCTCCCCGAAATCTAAAAAGCACCACACCCCACACAGTGTATCTCATTTTGGTCATGGTGTCCAGGCTTTGAACCAAATTTCTCAAATTTATCCAATATATAACTACGCTTCTGAAAGAAATCCTCAGATTTGGGCTCTCTTGGTAGGTACTTCTCGCACATGCTGGCTGCAAAACTTAAATTTTTGAAGGCAGTTTAAATCAGGATTTTCGTAATAAGAAGTGCAAGACGACAGACTCCCTCATCCCTCTAATTCTGTTACTTGGGTGTATGTAGAGAATTATTTTCCGTTGGGTTGAATTGTGCTCGAGCGTAGCACATGATACCGTCAGCAACTACATAACATCCAGGCATCAACGATTCTCCACCTCTATTTGTTTCGTTTTTGGGCTGACATTTTGACCGTGTGTATGCTGTCGTAATAACTTGACTGGTTCTCTCTCTCAGATAGCCCCAAGCACTCAGCATGGACAGCATCTCCAAGGGCAGCTACGAGGACGTGTACCAGCCATGCGAGATCTCGTACAAGCCAGGAATGGGCTACAGCCGGTACTCCACTGCCCTGAGGCAGCTCATTCCCGTCCGGAAAACCCAAGTGTGAGTGTATGCAGGGGCGCAAGTGACAGAGCCTGTTCCGCTGCTCTGCTTGCGGAAAGTAACCATGATAATAGATCAGATGTATTTTTGCTGTGTTTGTTGGCCCAATGCTGCCAAGATGACGTGGATATTATAAAAAAATTTTCGGTACCTACCACCGTAAATACTCTCAAAGCAGTATTCCCTTATGTTTTAATGCTGCCTACTGCCGTCCCAGTGTTAAACCAACCAGTAAAATGCCCGCTGATCTGAGCAGTTGATACACTCTATCATGGCACGCTATCCATCAAACAATATCATTGCATCGATCGCCTCTGTCAGCTTGGGCGTCTGCGTTTACGGCGTTTTCTCCGCACCAGGGAGAAGGCGGCGATGCCAGTGGACAAGGTGGGTATGCTCTCCTTCGTGACCTTCTCCTGGATGACGCGCATCATGTGGCACGCCTACAAGAAAGGTCTTCAGGTGGCAGATCTGCCCCGCATCTCCCCGCTGGAGAGCTGCGAGTACAATGCAAGACGGTGCGTTGCTAGTCTGCCGTAATGCTCGTTTTTTTAATCTCCCGCTTCAGTCTACCTCATGAACAGAGTTTTATCGGCTTCTTGTATAAATCGTACAGTGTTGTCTTGCTCAGTCGTACGTAAAGTTATTTTTTTCGGTTGATGCAAGGGTTAAACTTAGAAAACAATGGTCATCATTTTGGGTGCATTCTGGGTTTATTTATTTGTTCCCGCTTTTAGTGTTTGCGAGCTACCTTTAGAGCTCACTCTAAGACGCTGCCCAGAATTGGTATTTCGTCCTGGACTTTGCCCCTTTGCAGTCATTTCCTGGTCTGAGACCCTCATTAAAAAGTCGTTGGCTGCGCATTTGGCCGTACTATACCACCTGATGTAAACCCCACCCGCGTCACGCGCACACGCTGTTTTTCACGCGGCGCCGCCCGGTCCTCAGGCTGGAGTTCATGTGGATTGATGAGGTGAAGCGGCACGGTCTGAAGCGCGCCTCGTTTCGACGTGCCATCTGGCGGTTTGTGCGCACGCGGATCTTCGTCGGCATGTCCGTGTTCGTCGCCTGCCTCGTCATGGGCCTGCTGGGACCGGTGAGAACTCCTCGGACTGTGCTCTGGGATGAGGTGCAGTGTAGTGGGGTAGTGGGGCTTTGTACGACGTTTGTCGGCTGGTGTCGCTCAAGATACCTTTACTTAAAGGTACGTTCAAGAGGGTTTCCTCCACGCCCGAGTGACGTCACACGGGCGTAGAGGAATTCTTTCACCGTTGGGCCGTGTGTCAAACTGCTGCTAATGGCACGGCCCGCTAAGGAATTTGTGAGAATACATGGTAATCAAGTTTATCCAAATGCAATAAATAAGCATTCCATCTTCGATTCTGGGGCTCTTTTTGCAAAAAATTGGATATTTAATCATTTAGTTTTCCCATGTTATATGCTATGAGGTGTAACGTCATATCCGGTGATCTCCGCGTGCTATTGGAAGGGAGCTGGGTGTCGCTGAGGAGGGCCGGTCTGTTTGGTGATCGTTTTCGATGTCTGTAAGTCTTCGTAGTATGCAAATGTGTGATGCGAGGGTCGGTTGCCCCACTCACACTTGCCCCTGTCCTTTAGATTAAGAGGAGGTGATGCGTTGCCGACGTTGAGAGACAGAGTAAATTTATTCAGGGAAATTGAAGCTATCACGACGGCTGTTAAACACTACCTATCTGCTCAAAGGCAGATGTTACACCTTTGAAACCTTAACGGGAATGTGGTATCTGTATAACGTGATTTTAACTGAGATAGCCAAGTTGTAAAGCATGTCGGAAAACCCGGTACTCAATAGATCATTTGTCTTGAAACTAAAAATTTTCGAAGAGAAAAGCTAAAAACCTTCTTGAAATGTGCCCACAATGTACCCAAGCAGCCGGCCACAGTTGTCAGCTGCTGGTGTGACGACATGCTGACGTCACGGTGAGTAATCAGCCAATTGAAGCCTATGGAATATGATAGAAGTTGCCAGATCATGACGTCATCCACAGGCCGAGGTTTATTTCTTTCCCTAGAGGCGCATTTAAAAATCCAAATATTGAGCCTGTTGTACATTTTTCAGAGACATAATGGACATTTTCATGATTTTCTGCAAACAATTTTTATAAATTTTGTTCAAGTTGTTCCTGGTAAGGCTGCTGGAGTCGGAGTCTCACTAAAGTCATCAAGGGGCTTGTCACGGAGACCCCGACCCCACCACCCGAACGAGCAACTCCCTCAATGGAGGGTTAATTTAGAAGCCAAAGTTTAACGTCCCATAAAGCACAGGGACGGCCGCCCCGCTCAGGTCACCCTCTCACCAGTCAGTTGCCAGCCGACCTGTACGTCGGGTAAACTATTGAGCGCCGGAGCGTCTCAGGGGAACCGATCCCAAGCCTGGACATGCACTGCCACTGCATGCTTCTGAGCAGCGGGCCGGAGCCCAACGCTCTACCAACTGAGCTACTGGGGCGGCTCAGTTAATGTAATATGCCTAATTACATTAAATTCCGGGGTTCGACCAAGGTGCCGCATTCCCTTGATCGATTCGCAATACTCCGAAACTGTCACCTAGCCACATCTGACAGTCGCTCTCCGCTGCCTGCTCCCGGTTCTGCCGTCCGGAGCGGGAGGCACGTGCCCCCGACTGCGCAGTTGACCCGTCGTCCACCTGTTGTTGCACACCGCTCAGGCGCCGGGGCGGTGTTTGCCGCGGGGCGGCCGGCCCACCGCCCGGCCCCGTGCCGCGTGCCAACAGCACAGCGGGCCGCCTGCTTATCACAACGCCAGCGCCGTTATCGATCTAATGCCTGAGCATCGAGCGACGCGCCCACGCACCGACTCCCGACTCGGATAATGTTTTTCTGTAGCTGCAGAACGATGCGTGCAGCGATGCACTTGCGCTACTGTATACTTTGGCTTCCTTTGCAAAAATAAATCTTTGTGACAGAGTCGTGAATAGTAACACGCAGACACCAAATACGAGAAGTTAGGGAACCTAGTGGTTGATAGAGCATAGATAAGGGAAATGTTGAGATATTGTTTTCGGAGTGATATTTTTTGCCCGATGATTTCTACGATGTGAAGTACCGAAAGCTGTGCACTTCCTGTAGCCCTTCACTCCCTGCCGGTCTTATGGAAACCCCTCGGTTTTTCTAAAATTATTCTGAGCTGATTTTGTATGGCAGTCGTGTCGCTTTCCTTACTTTTCACATGATCAACTCTGCAAACTTATGGCTGAAAATCGGCATCAGGTCAGGTCAACGAGCTATAACGCCATTTCTAAACCCGTTTAAGGTGGTTCTTTTTAAATGAGACTAACACAACTTTGGGGCGTAACTCGGCTTCTAAAAGAGCTAGATAAACTTTCTAAGCATAATTCGAAAGCCCTTGAAAAGAAAGGTTTGAAGACTGCCATCCGTTTTCGGGTCAAGTCAGTAATGAGGTCACCAGTGATCACACCTTTCGAGTGTTGTGTCTTACTTTTGATCGAAGCAACGTACAGTGTAAATTTGGTATCACAGTGACGGGTTTGATCCGAGGATTCGAATGATGTGCAACATCACCTTAAAAGGTGTTCTCAGTGTGACCTTACAAGACCAGCTGCATATCATTTGAGTCCTTGGGTCAATTCGAACATTTTGTGTTAGGTCTAAATTACTGGCCCCGAGTTATAAGGAATTTTCAAAATGGACCTAAATTTTAACCATTTTGGCTCACTGTGATGTCAAGGTTCAACGAATACGAAACAAACCTGGTTCAAAAGTAGAATTCGTCAAGGTGCTTCAAGCGCCGTTCGATTTTTCGTATCACCACCGGTTCTCGAGATCATATTGGGGGGAGGGGTACGATCGGATCTCCCATGTGTTTATTGAGGTTTATAGGGCGCCTTCAGCATCTAGGCTATATCGGATCCCCCAGGCGATGGTGGGAACGAAAAGAGCCCAGGGGTTGCCGAATTAAAATGTTAACACGCGCATTGACGGGGGTCTGGCCACCTTCGGATTGACGAGGGGGGGGGTACCCGCCCCTAAGATCTCAAGAACCACGGTAGGTAGCAAAACGGTAAACGGCGTTGGGTAGCCCTCCGCTTCTCCATCGAAATATTTGACATTTTTTGTAGGTCATTTAAGGTCCAGAGGTAAAACATGCCGTCACATGCCGTCATAGTGATAACATGTAATTAAGTTTTTCGGCCATTACATCTGAACAAGTAAGAAGAGCAAAACGACTTGAACCCTTGAATCCTCGCGTAAGCCGAATCGAATGATATATGATTTGACCTTGCTAGGTCAAATCAATGATTTGACCTGACCTGATGTCGGTCGGGTCAATTATATGAAATGCATATATTAGAACCGCAAAGCCAGGCGAGTCTAATGAAGCTAAAATAACGCTCTATCACCATCTGTTACTGGTTATTAGTAAAACCATATCTCCCATGTTTCATGGGAGGTCTGCTTCGTACCTGACCTTGGGTTCGATATAAAATACCGGGCATATTTTGAGAATCGGTGAGCCCATTATGTAATATGAGTTTATTGGATAAGTTCCCTGCTCCGGCTTTGTATCTTAAACTTTTTTGAGGTGGGTCCTTGACTGTCTGGTGACCTGACCTGGTGCCTTCCTAAATTTTCGAAGCTGCAAAATGATGGGGAAGGTTGTCGGCGGGCTGCGCGGGTTTTTTTGTTCGAAAACCCGCGGGGGGGCGAGGTGTTAAGATATCAACATTGATGCGAGAAATGTAATGACGTATAACAGTTTTCCGCCGATGATACTGGTTCAGACGGTCCATACTGCAGTCATTTGATATCTGTTGTGATTTTTCGAGCGATAGTTTTCAGATAGTGGTATTTTGTAAGCTGGGCTCTCCTCGCCGTTAGCTATGAGTTTCTGCCAGCGCTCAATTTCTAATCTGAAGTATCAATGCCTTATCTGCAATTATTCTAGCAGTACATATAAGGCATGGATAGCGGGGTAGGTACACCTCTGCGCAATCGACAAATCGATACCTCAGTCTGGCAGCTATTTGGCTTATCTTATGAAACAATGCAGTGTTAAGTTCGTCTGCTGTGAGAGTGCTCTCGCGTTTCAACTCGTGCAGCGCCTCGCGCTGAAGATTGTCGTCGGTTACCCCACAGTTGCAGCTGAGGCGCCCACCCTCATGTGTCGCCAGTCCACTTCCCCCTGATCCATAACGTTCACAGTGGCGTGCGGCGGCCGCGGCCGGCTCGTTAGCGGAGCTTTAGCGGTAATGCTGTGCCGTGTACCGTCACGGGTCGGCTGCCGCCGAGACAGCGCGCTTTTTTGGCGCCGCTTTCGACCATGTCCTATTGTTGTGACATCCGCTGTCCGGGCGCTATCCGGGGCGTCCATTCACTCTGAGCGCCGGCGTGGCTGAGCGGCCAGTTCGCTCCGACCGATGGTGGTATCGGCAGAACTGGTACAGAGGCGCTTCTGGTGGTCTGGTGTTGCTACAGATGACGTACGCTATATTTATATTATGGAAATACGCTGCCGTACGTTTCGAGTCAGGAAAAAATTACGGAACGGAATTACGTTACGACAGCGGTTCAAATTGTATCCCCATGTGGCAGAACTATCTGTGAAAAATACGAGGTACAGGTAGATAGAACCCTTTGCGCTCATTTATTTGGGAATTGTCTTTAGGTGCCATTTTTTCTTACTTAAAAATGGGTGTAATATACCACTCCTATCATGGTCAGAAACACCGCTGTTGGTTACCTCCGTGATTAAGTGAAACAGGAGGAGCGTCACTACTATTTTGTCACGTGCACATTCCAGTCAGAAGCCGGTGACGAACGAAGTAAGAAACGGCTTCTATTCTGACAGTTTTTCCGGTCTCGTCGTCGTTGTCTGTTGTCAGAAGCCGGTGACGAACGAAGTAAGAAACGGCTTCTATTCTGACAGTTTTTCCGGTCTCGTCGTCGTCGTTGTCTGTTGTTGTTGTTGTTGTCTGTTCTGAGCGCTGGTATCAGAGACCTAAAACTTTGGTGGATAGAAGGCACTTCCAAATGAATAAGCACCACGGTTGTCAATTTTCAAAATTCTCGAAATTTTGCCCAGAATTTTGCATTATGTGATTTTTAACTTTTATTTTTCTATTTTTTGCTAATTCATCTAGACTCTTCAAACTTGCACCCTTTTACATCAGGGAAATTTGTAGTTCACACAAAAAGTTGGAAAGAAAAAGCTTTAAATTTAGGGCTCTAAATTAGCTTTTAAACATTGCACCCTAAATTTGGCATAAAACTCATGGTCTAAACTACAGGCTCGAAATATCTGAAACTACAGCAGTTCAGGTTCTGAGTCAAATATCAACTTAAAGGCCGGTTTGTGCAGTACTGCACAAACACAGAAACAAAACAAAAACGGAAATTTAAGGGTCATTTTTGGCCCATTCCGTGAAGGTCTGCATTTCCCAAAATATCATTCAAACCCTTATATCTTCCGATCTAATTGATAAAAATTAGTTCCCATTTCAGATAATAAGAGAGAATAGCCTCCTTTATTATATATTTAGAGATAAAAACTTTCAGGCTGAAACTTTTTATTTTATAGGCAAAAATAAAATATAAGTTTTTAAAATTTTTATTCTCAGCCCCCTGGTTTCCAGACCATGATAGCTACGGTATTGAACTTAACACGGCTGGATAGAAAACTTCGTTGCCGTCATTTTTCTCACTGATACCCCCCACTTATCTCTTACGGCTTCCGCGCTATAAGCCGTAAAATGCATTTCAAAGTGGTAATTTTATCAGTTCATTTTTGCTTCACACCGGGGTTTAGGGTGGTTAGAGTCATTGAGGGAAATGAAATTTTGCATGCAGCTAGGTAAGAGACATATGTCGACATTCCATCTGCATATATATCAATGAAACACCAAGTTACCTTTACTAACATGCCGTTCCTCCACGCATCGTTGTAGCAAATCACCACGCGTCACCCCTGCGTCCACGTCGCGGCAACGCCGGCGATCGGCGCGGCCGTTTCTGTTTATTTATGGTCTGGTAAAAAAGTACCCAACACTACCCATAATGCATCACAAGTAATTAGAGTACCGTAAAAGTCTGAGTTACAATAAGAGTATTATGTTTCTGTTTTTGGACAATGGGTGGATCCAGGGAATAAGTAGGCTAGGTGCCCCCCCCCCACCCTTCTCCCCCCATCCCCTCCCCCAACCCCCAATCGACCATCGGCGCCCTCTGAAATTGTAAAGACACGCCTCTCAAGGCGAATGACGCTCCCTGAAATGTCGCTTCCCATACGCGGATCCAGGATTGCCTATCGGGGGCGAGGTGGAAGGGGAAACTTCCTGGTGGGCGCTATCTACACCAGGGACGCCACTTTTGGCCGGAAAAACCTATCAAGTAGGCGCTAAAACCTATCAGTAGGCCCCGATACCTGCATCTCGGGGAAAACGACATTTCAGGGGGTGCCATCGAACTTTCCAGGGGTTTCCGGGACAATTTCAGGGGGCGCTAAGATTCTATGGGGGGCACCTGTCCACTTTCCCCTTGGATCCGCCTATGTCTTTTCGGGGGCGGGGGGCACGGAGGTGGGGCGTTACTGGTGTGGGGGTAAGGAGATCGATCATAAGCGGATCCAGGACATCAGCATGGGGTAAGGGCTAAAGAGTTCGAGCATAGGCGGACCCAGGACATCAGTACGAGGGTGGGGCTAGGGAGTTAGAGCATAGGCGGATCCAGGACATCGGTACGAGGGTCGGGCTAGGGAGTTAGAGCATAGGCGGATCCAGGGCATCGGTACGAGGGTCGGGCTAGGGAGTTAGAGCATAGGCGGATCCAGGACATTAGTACGGGGATGGGGCTAAGCAGCTGAGCATTAGCGGAATCAGGACATCAGTACGGGGTGAGACTCGGGGGGTTCCAGCATAGGCGGATCCAGGACATCAGTAGGGGGGTAGGTGCTACGGAGTTCGAGCATAGGCGGATCCAGGATATTAGTACGGGGATGGGGCTAAGGAGCTCGAGCAGAGGTGGATCTAGGACATCAGTACGGCGGTGGGGCTAAGAAGCTCGAGCATAAGCGGATTCAGCTGATCAGTACGGGGGTGGGGCTCGGGAGCTCGGGCATAGTCGGATCCAGGACATCAGTAGGGGGTGGGGGCTAAATAGTTCGAGCATAGGCGGATCCAGGGCAGTACAGAGGTGGGGCTACGAAGTTCGAGCACAGGCGGATCCAGGACATCAGTAAGGGGGTGGGGTAAGGAGCTCGAGCATAGGCGGATCCAGGACATCAGTGGGGGGGGGGTAGGGGCTACGGAGTTCGAGCATAGGCGGATCCAAGACATCAGGAAGAAGGTGGGGTAAGGAGCTCGAGCATAGGCGGATCCAGGACATAAGTAGGGGGTAGGGGCTAAGGAGTTCGAGCATATGCGGATCCAGGACATCAGTACGGAGGTGGAGCTAAGAAGTTCGAGCATAGGCGGATCCAGGACATCAGTACGGGGGTGGGGCTAAGAAGCTCCAGCAAAGACGGATCCAGGCCTCAGTACGGGGGTGGGGCTAAGGAGCTCGAGCATAGGCGGATCCAGGACATCAGTACGGTGGTGGGGCTCGGGCGTTCCAGCATAGGCGGATCCAGGACATTAGTAGGGTAGTAGGGAATAAAGATTTTGAGTATAGGCGAATCCAGGGCAGTACGGAGGTGGGGCTACGGAGTTCGAGCATAGGCAGATCCAGGACATCAGTTCGGGGGTGGGGCTAATTAGCTCGAGCATAGGCGGATCCAGGACATCAGTGCAGGGGTGTGGCTCCGGAGCATGAGTAAAGGCGGATCCAGGACATCAGTACGGGGGTGGGGCTAAGGAGTTCGAGCATAGGTGGATCCAGGACATCTGTACGGGGGTGGGGCTAAAGAGCTGGAGTATAGGCGGATCCAGGACATCAGTATGGGTGTGGGGCTAAGGAGCTCGAGCGGAGGCGGATCCAGGGCATCAGTACGGAGGTGGGGCTAAGGGGTTCGAGTATAGGCGGATAAAGGACATCAGTACAGAGGTGGGGCTAAGGAGCTCAATCATAAGCGGATCCAGGACATCAGCAGAGGGGTAGGGGCTAAAGAGTTCGGGCATAGGCGGGTCCAGGACATCAGTACGGGGGTGGGGCTAAAGAGCTCGAGCATAAGCGGAGCCAGGATATCAGTACGGCGTTAGAGGCTAAGGGGTTTGAGCATAGGCGGATCCAGCATATCGGTACGGGGATGGGGCTAGGAGATCCAGCAAAGGCGGATCCAGGACATCTGTACGGAGATGGGGCTAAGGAGCTCGAGCATAGGCGGATCCAGGACATCAGTATGGGTGTCGGGCTAAGGAGCTCGAGCAGAGGCGGATCCAGGACATCAGTACGGGGCCGGGGCTAAGGGGCTCGAGTATAGGCGGATCAAAGACATCAGTACGGGGGTGGGGCTAAGGAGCTCGAGCATAAGCGGATCCAGGACCTCAAGGGGCTAAAGAGTTAAAACAGGTAGGGGCTAAAGAGTTCAAACATAAGCGGATCCAGGACATCAGTACGGGGGTGGGGCTAAGGAGCTCGAGCATAAGCAGATTCAGGACATCAGTACGTGGGTGGGGCTCGGGAGCTCGAGCATAGGCGGATCCAGGACATCAGTAGGGGTAGTGGCTAAGGAGTTCAAGCATAGGCGGATCCAGGGCAGTATAGAGGTGGGGCTACTGAGTTCGAGCATAGGCAGATCCAGGACATATGTAAGGGGGTGGGGTAAGGAGCTCGAACATAGGCGGATCCAGGACATCAGTTCGGTGGTGGGGCTGAGGTCTCGAGCTGGGGCATAATTCGGTAACAAATAGGCTGAATTGGGTGAAAATCTGCAGGTATAGGTGAAATACCGTCGGAAAACCCATCATATTTTATATTGTATCTCCTTTCTTCTCGTCATGCCCAGTCTTTGCTTAACAAAACAAACATTATGCGTGTGTTTATTTCTTTGATGATATGAACAGAGGGCAAGCGTGGTGCAGTATGCAGAGACATGCTAATTTAGGAAAACATGGGCCTAGACAGGGGATTGAATGGAGCCATAATGAGAACACAAAACCTAAAACTCCAACATTGCGTTGTTATAAGTATCAAACTGCTGAAAACACTCGCCTGTCAATCGAACTGTTTGGCTAACGTACATTGTCACCGGCTTCTCCTGCGCCAGAGCGGCACCTGCCGAGGCCGCAGGCCGAGGTTGTTGTTGTTGTTGTTGTTGTTGTCTGTTCTGAGCGCTGGTATCAGAGACCTAAAACTTTTGTGGATAGAAGGCACTTCCAAATGAATAAGCACCACGGTTGTCAATTTTCAAAATTTTCAAAATTTTGCCCAGAATTTTGCATTATGTGACTTTTAACTTTTATTTTTCTATTTTTTGCTAATTCATCTAGACTCTTCAAACTTGCACCCTTTTACATCAGGGAAATTTGTAGTTCACACAAAAAGTTGGAAAGAAAAAGCTTTAAATTTAGGGCTCTAAATTATCTTTTAAACTTTGCACCTTAAATTTGGCATAAAACTCATGGTCTAAACTACAGGCTCGAAATATCTGAAGCTACAGCAGTTCAGGTTCTGAGTCAAATATCAACTTAAAGGCCGGTTTGTGCAGTACTGCACAAACACAGAAACAAAACAAAAACGGAAATTTAAGGGTCCTTTTTGGCCCATTCCGTGAAGGTCTGCATTTCCCAAAATATCATTCAAACCCTTATATCTTCCGATCTAATTGATAAAAATTAGTTCCCATTTCAGATAATAAGAGAGAATAGCCTCCTTTATTATATATTTAGAGATAAAATCTTTCAGACTGAAACTTTTTATTTTATAGGCAAAAATAAAATATAAGTTTTTAAAATTTTTATTCTCAGCCCCCTGGTTTCCAGACCATGATAGCTACGGTATTGAACTTAACACGGCTGGATAGAAAACTTCGTTGCCGTCATTTTTCTCACTGATACCCCCCACTTATCTCTTACGGCTTCCGCGCTATAAGCCGTAAAACGCATTTCAAAGTGGTAATTTTATCAGTTCATTTTTGCTTCACACCGGGGTTTAGGGTGGTTAGAGTCATTGGAGGGAAATGAAATTTTGCATGCAGCTAGGTAAGAGACATATGTCGACATTCCATCTGCATATATATCAATGAAACACCAAGTTACCTTTACTAACATGCCGTTTCTCCACGCATCGTTGTAGCAAATCACCACGCGTCACCCCTGCGTCCACGTCGCGGCAACGCCGGCGATCGGCGCGGCCGTTTCTGTTTATTTAAGTTCTGGTAAAAAAGTACCCAACACTACCCATCATGCATCACAAGTAATTAGAGTACCGTAAAAGTCTGAGTTTACAATAAGAGTATTATGTTTCTGTTTTTGGACCATGGGTGGATCCAGGGAATAAGTAGGCTAGGTGCCCCCCCACCCTTCTCCCCCCATTCCCTCCCCCAACCCCCAATCGACCATCGGCGCCCTCTGAAATTGTAAAGACACGCCTCTCAAGGTCGATGACGCTCCCTGAAATGTCGCTTCCCATACGCGGATCCAGGATTGCCTATCGGGGGCGAGGTGGAAGGGGAAACTTCCTGGTGGGCGCCATCTACACCAGGGACGCCACTTTTGGCCGGAAAAACCTATCAAGTAGGCGCTAAAACCTATCAGTAGACCCCGATACCTGCATCTCGGGGAAAACGACATTTCAGGGGGTGCCATCGAACTTTCCAGGGGTTTCCGGGACAATTTCAGGGGGCGCTAAGATTCTATGGGGGCACCTGTCCCCTTTCCCCTTGGATCCGCCTATGTCGTTTCGGGGGGCGGGGGGCACGGAGGTGGGGCGTTACTGGTGTGGGCGTAAGGAGATCAAGCATAAGCGGATCCAGGACATCAGCATGGGGGTAAGGGCTAAAGAGTTCGAGCATAGGCGGACCCAGGACATCAGTACGAGGGTGGGGCTAGGGAGTTAGAGCATAGGCGGATCCAGGCCATCGGTACGAGGGTCGGGCTAGGGAGTTAGAGCATAGGCGTATCCAGGACATTAGTACGGGGATGGGGCTAAGCAGCTGAGCATTAGCGGAATCAGGATATCAGTACGGGGTGAGACTCGGGAGTTCCAGAATAGGCGGATCCAGGACATCAGTAGGGGGGTAGGGGCTACGGAGTTCGAGCATAGGCGGATCCAGGATATTAGTACGGGGATGGGGCTAAAGAGCTCGAGCAGAGGCGGATCTAGGACATCAGGACGGCGGTGGGGCTAAGAAGCTCGAGCATAAGCGGATTCAGCTGATGGGGTGGGGCTCGGGAGCTCGAGCATAAGCGGATTCAGCTGATGGGGTGGGGCTCGGGAGCTCGAGCATTGTCGGATCCAGGACATCAGTAGGGGGGTGGGGGCTAAGTAGTTCGAGCATAGGCGGATCCAGGGCAGTACAGAGGTGGGGCTACGAAGTTCGAGCACAGGCGGATCCAGGACATCAGTAAGGGGGTGGGGTAAGGAGCTCGAGCATAGGCGGATCCAGGACATCAGTGGGGGGGTAGGGGCTACGGAGTTCGAGCATAGGCGGATCCAAGACATTAGGAAGAAGGTGGGGTAAGGAGCTCGAGCATAGGCGGATCCAGGACATCAGTAGGGGGTAGGGGCTAAGGAGTTCGAGCATATGCGGATCCAGGACATCAGTGCAGGGGTGTGGCTCCGGAGCCTGAGTAAAGGCGGATCCAGGACATCAGTACGGGGGTGGGGCTAAGGAGCTCGAGCATAAGCGGAGCCAGGATATCAGTACGGGGTTAGAGGCTAAGGGGTTTGAGCATAGGCGGATCCAGCATATCGGTACGGGGTTGGGGCTAAGGAGATCCAGCATAGGCGGATCCAGGACATCTGTACGGAGATGGGGCTAAGGAGCTCGAGCATAGGCGGATCCAGGACATCAGTATGGGTGTCGGGCTAAGGAGCTCGAGCAGAGGCGGATCCAGGACATCAGTACGGGGCCGGGGCTAAGGGGCTCGAGTATAGGCGGATCAAAGACATCAGTACGGGGGTGGGGCTAAGGAGCTCGAGCATAAGCCGATCCAGGACATCAAGAGGCTAAAGAGTTAAAACAGGTAGGGGCTAAAGAGTTAAAACATAAGCGGATCCTGGACATCAGTACGGGAGTGGGGCTAAGGAGCTCGAGCATAAGCGGATTCAGGACATCAGTACGTGGGTGGGGCTCGGGAGCTCGAGCATAGGCGGATCCAGGACATCATTAGGGGTAATGGCTAAGGAGTTGAAGCATAGGCGGGTCCAGGGCAGTATAGAGGTGGGGCTACGGAGTTCGAGCATAGGCAGATCCAGGACATATGTAAGGGGTTGGGGTAAGGAGCTCAAGCATAGGCGGATCCAGGACATCAGTTCGGTGGTGGGGCTGAGGTCTCGAGCTGGGGCATAACTCGGTAACAAATAGGCTGAATTTGGTGAAAATCTGCAGGTATGGGTGAAATACCGTCGGAAAACCCATCATATTTTATATTGTATCTCCTTTCTTCCCGTCATGCCCAGTCTTTGCTTAACAAAACAAACATTATGCGTGTGTTTATTTATTTGATGATATGAACAGAGGTCAAGCGTGGTGCAGTATGCAGAGACATGCTAATTTAGAAAGACATGGGCCTAGGCAGGGGATTGAATGGAGCCATAATGAGAACACAAAACCTAAAACTCCAACATTGCGTTGTTATAAGTATCAAACTGCTGAAAAAACTCGCCTGTCAATCGAACTGTTTGGCTAACGTACATTGTCACCGGCTTCTCCTGCGCCAGAGCGGCACCTGCCGAGGCCGCAGGCCGAGGTTGTCCGTAGCTGCGCTGTGGTATGGAACTGTTCCGTCATCCTATCTCAAGGTCACGCTTCGGCGCACCCTCGATGACGAAAAAGAACGCCCTCCCATCGGCCATATCAGCTGGATCCAATTCCCTTCTGTACCAAAGTTGATGAACAGACATTCGTATTGTTTGCTTAGCCATCCCGCGAGAAAAAGGGGTGCGGGGAAATCCATAATTTTCCTTTTAGCTCATGCAGGGAATGAAAGCCCTGTAGTAACCGGGGATATATGAGCAGGTTCAGTACGCTGTATTTACGTACCTGCGGCGGGAACGGACTCATCGACTCGTGTAACTGGAAGTCCCGACGACAGACTCCCGGTGGCATGAGTCGATAAGTCCGTATCCATGCTTGGTACGTAAACAAAGCTCTCTGAAGCTGTCCATGTATCCGGGGTGAGTAAGACACGTGCGGTCCGTGGCCCGAGCAGCGACACACTACGGAGTGGTCCATCAATAACGTAACGTAAAGGTATGGTAGTGAGATTCGGGGTTGCCAAGCTGGGGGATGGGATGGGCGTTACCATGGGGACGCGGGGCGGCCCTAGCGCTGTGTATCCTTCAGCGCTGTTAAAAGTGGGCCGAGGTGAAGTATGCGCATTGAATTCAGGCAAGATTCATATTTGGACGCGGTGCTCCTTTATATTAGAAATTACAAGTGAAAGACTCGGGAGAAAATTTATATGAAAGACTGTGGCGAAAATTGCTCAATCAGTATCATTTGATGGGGTTCTGAATTTTGACTTACCTTCTACGCTAGGCTATTTTTCATAGTGTGTCGTAGTGGTGTGTTAGAATTGATTGAAGTTAGTTGGGTTTGACGCAGAACTGTGCAACGCTATTGCCTTTGAGTTCATACTGCCGAAAATCAATTTTCCTGCCCGGCATTGCCTATCTTGGATATCACGCACTCGTCGGGCAAAAAGTCGGTGCTTCCACGATGTAATCAGATTCATAAAGATAAACCTCAGTTGTGGTAATGTAACGTTTTTCGCTTCAGTTGTCCTATTGCACGTCATAAAAAGCGACTGTCCTGTTGTGTGTGTGTGTGTGTTTTTGTATTCCTGAGGGCTTAGGTAGTCTTATTCTTGCCGCTTTTGAGCGTTGAGATAATATCTTAGACAATGAATACTCCAAATTGGTCCAGACTATTGACCATCACTCTGTTTGTTTCCCTATCTTCTGGCTGTAGTTGTAGTGAGACCCCTGTGCTTCGTCTCCATCCACGCTGCCGCCGAGCCGTCTGCCTACCCAGTCCATACCGCCCCGCCCGCAGACAGTGTTCATGCGCCGGCTGCTGGAGTACGCCCAGGACGCTGATGCGCCGCTCTCGGAGGGCATCTACTGGACGGTGGGGTTGATCCTCTGCGAGGCGCTGCGGGTCTGCTTCTTCACCGCCCTCTGGGGCATCAACTACAGGACGGGCATCAGACTGAGGTCGGCCTGTCTCACCGTGCTCTACAGGAAGCTGCTCCGCCTGCCCAGTATCGGCGACAAGTCGGTCGGACAGGTCAGAGCGCGCGACCGAACTCCGGCTGACACTTCGTGCCGTGCGGGTGTGTTTTGTGTCACTGTTAAAGGGAATGTGGCACCTTCATAACGTGATTTTGACTGAGATAGCCAAGTTGTAAAGCAATTCGGAAAACCCGGTACTCAATATATCATTTGTCTTGGAGCTCGAGATTCCCGTAGAAAAAAAACCTAAAACCTACCTGTCATGTACCCCTCATGTACCCTTAGCAGCAGGCCACATTTCTCATGGCTGTTGGTGTGACGACATATGCTGACGTCACTCTGAGCATCAGGCAATAGAAGCCTTGAAGCGTTTCGAGTATGTTAGTGGTTGCCAGATCATGACATCATCCACAGGCAGATATTTTCTTCTTTCCCTAGAGGGGCATTTTAAAATCAAAATATTGAGCTTATTGTACATTTTTCAGAGAAATCATGAGTGGTTTCATTATTTTCGGCTAAAAGTACGCCTAATTACACTAAATACCAGGATTCGACCAAGGTGCCACATTCCCTTGAAGTAAGTTGAGAGTTGAGGTGTTGAAATGAACATGTGTAGCGAATATAGCTATATCCGAATTGGATGTAGCCGTCGCGAAGTAAGACATTCGGAACAGGCTCAAATGGCAAAGGAGCCACTGCAGCTACTTATAGCATCTCTTCCTCCATGTAATTATCACCATTTTACATACTGTATCACTGGTAATTAAACCCACCCCCAGTAACCTGTTAGGTCCCTCCGACCTCCCTAGGGAGGCGTAGCCGTCCGGCTCTGGAGACCCCCAGTAACCTCGACTGCTGGCGCAGCACCCCAGTACCCTCGACTGCTGGCGCAGCACCCCCAGTAACCTCGACTGCTGGCGCAGCACCCCAGTAACCTCCACTGCTCGCGCAGCACCCCAGTAACCTCGACTGCTGGCGCAGCACCCCAGTACCCTCGACTGCTGGCGCAGCACCCCCAGTAACCTCGACTGCTGGCGCAGCACCCCAGTAACCTCCACTGCTGGCGCAGCACCCCCAGTAACCTCCACTGCTGGTGCAGCACCCCCAGTAACCTTGACTGCTGGCGCAGCACCCCAGTAACCTCGACTGCTGGTGCAGCACCCCCAGTAACCTCGACTGCTGGCGCAGCACCCCAGTAACCTCGACTGCTGGTGCAGCACCCCCAGTAACCTCGACTGCTGGCGCAGCACCCCAGTAACCTCGACTGCTGGTGCAGCACCCCCAGTAACCTCGACTGCTGGTGCAGCACCCCCAGTAACCTCGACTGCTGGCGCAGCACCCCCAGTAACCTCGACTGCTGGTGCAGCACCCCAGTAACCTCGACTGCTGGTGCAGCACCCCCAGTAACCTCGACTGCTGGTGCAGCACCCCCAGTAACCTCGACTGCTGGCGCAGCACCCCAGTAACCTCGACTGCTGGCGCAGCACCCCCAGTAACCTCGACTGCTGGCGCAGCACCCCCAGTAACCTCGACTGCTGGCGCAGCACCCCAGTAACCTCGACTGCTGGCGCAGCACCCCAGTAACCTCCACTGCTGGCGCAGCACCCCAGTAACCTCCACTGCTGGCGCAGCACCCCAGTAACCTCGATTGCTGGCGCAGCACCCCAGTAACCTCCACTGCTGGCGCAGCACCCCAGTAACCTCCACTGCTGGCGCAGCACCCCCAGTAACCTCGACTGCTGGCGCAGCACCCCAGTAACCTCGACTGCTGGCGCAGCACCCCCAGTAACCTCGACTGCTGGCGCAGCACCCCCAGTAACCTCGACTGCTGGCGCAGCACCCCAGTAACCTCCACTGCTGCGCCACCAGGTGGTAAACCTGTTCGCCAAACGACGCGCAGCGCATTTTCGACCTGTGCGTGTTCGGCCCGATGATCATCGGAGGTCCGGTGATAGCTCTGGGTGGCGTTATCTACATCGGGCTGCTGCTGGGACCGCACGCGCTGCTGGGCATGGTCGTCTTCATTCTGTTCTACCCGTTCCAGGTGGGTTACCCAGCGATCGTGCGGTCATCCGCGCCTCTCGCGAAGAAAGCTCACTGATGACCCGGTTTGGTCTGATGAGGACATCGTCGTGTGCTACACCATCGATGAAAGGTTTATCACCATCGCTGTCAGTCGTTGCTGATCTCTGTTCTCTGCCAGTGAAGCCGCTGTCATGGCGTTGCTGCGTCGTGTGGAGGAGCGGTGAACGGTCCGAACGTCTCCGTGTTCGTTTGGACGTGTTGACCTGTCGCCGTCTGCGTGACTGATCTCTCCGCTGCCGGCAGTTTGGACTGTCGCGGATCACGGGATACCTGCGACGGAAAACCATCATAGTCACCGACGAACGCGTCAGACTGATGAATGAAATCCTCACCTCCATCAAACTCATCAAGCAGTATGCCTGGGAGGGCACCTTTGCGCAGCGTGTGACCTGTGAGTAACCAGTTAGATGTGACGTCTGCCCGCCTTTTCCAGAGTCCACGAAAATAGCGTGCCTTGTGTTTTTTTACCACTATTGTTTTGTAATACAACGGTACGGCTTGTCAGAGTAGTACTCCGTATTTGTGAAAATGAGGCTGATTAAATTAAAGATTAAGGTCTGAAAATGTACAATTGAATTCATTTGTTTATTAATTTTGTTAATCTAATTTCATGTTTATTTGATTTATTTTTTGCCGAGTAGCAATAGCTCGTGATACCTTTTGGCGTATTAAGTGTCTGTAGTTCTTAAGCCTTGTTTTTGGCGTCAGGCGACTAGGAGATAGATAGACTGTGAGTACATGCAATGTATTGATGTAGTGTTAGACGTGGCGCTAGTTAAATTCGGAGCAGTGTTACCTCCCTGCTCCATTCAGAGCGAGTGCCACCTCCTCGCTCTCTTCGGAGCGAGTGTTATCTCCCCTGCTCCATTCAGATCGACTGCTACCTCCCCTGCTCCCTTCAGAGGGACTGTTACCTCCCCTGCTCCCTCCCGTCCGAGTGTTACCTCCCGTCTCCCTCCCGTCCAAGTGTTACCTCCCTGCTCCCGTCGGCAGCTGCGCGGGCGTCGGAGCGGGCGCTGCTGCAGAAGGCGGCGTACGTGCAGAGCGTCAGCATCGCTCTGGCGCCCACCGTGCCCGTCATCGCCGCCATCATCACCTTCCTGGCTCACGTGGGCGCCGGCAACGACCTCACCGCCGCTCAGGTCAGGTCACCGCCCCCCGGTTTACCCGGGAAACGTGAAATGTTCAGGAGTGAGATGAGGGGTCGAGAGGGGCGTGGAGGTCTCTTAAACTGTGTTGGTTTCGTTTAAGAGCTTTGTTTCCGTTTTTCACCACCGCATGGTTCTGTCGAGGAACACCCGCCGGTGTGTGTGTGATGGGAGTGATGTGGGGTTTGTAGGGTAAAGTTAAAGAACCGGCCGCCACTGAGCGAGTGTGTCTGATTGTCCTCTAGGACTGATTATAAGGAGCTGTATATGGCCTGTGACTGGGACTGAAGGGTCCTGGCTCGGATTGAGTTATTACACGGGAGCGGTATGGAAGGGGCCGCCACGAGGGGTTCGCAGTTGGACAGCATTAGAGAACAGCCGGAAGTACCATGCCCTTCGTCTCCGAGATACACTTTGCACACCGTCTGAGCTTGGATGCATTTTTCTGTAACGTTCGAAATTTCGGCTTAAGTTCCTTTGGGTTATTTTTCTGGGCATTGACAACTTTTCTCTTGGGGAGGAGGTGGGGGTGGAAACCTTGATTTGAGAATGCGTTCAATTTTTTAGCAAAGTAAGATCAGTAAACATGATTCTCGCTGAAGTGGGAGAAATGAAACCATTAGAAACCTGTTGTGGGGTTTTGTAGGTATTTCAAGTAAATTGGAGGTCAACGTCTAAATTTAGGGGAGTTCCCTAAATTTCCGATGTTGGGCGAGTTAACAGATTGTTTTTCCGAAAGTTTAGTTGCATTTGCGACAAGCCCGTTATACCACCCGGCGAGCCCTGATGTCTGCGCTAAAATCGGCAACCTGACCTTAGTTACATTCCAGGGGAGGCAGAGTGTGATAGTCGTACGTTTTGATTGTTCTTTGACGGCCAGCGACAGGTTTCTGCCATGCCATTTCTCATAGGCGGATCCAGGATTGCCGATCGGGGGGGCACCTTCGGGGGGGCGCCATCCGGACCAGGGGGGAGCCACTTATGACCGGCAAAACCTATCAGGTGGGCGCCAAATCCTGTCGGTGGGCGCCGAATTTCGTATCCTGGGGGGGTGGGAAGCGACATTTCAGGGGGCGCCATCGACCTTTCAGGGGGCGCCGAGGGTCGATCGGGGGGGCACGTGCCCCCTTGCCCCCCTGGATCCGCCTATGGCATTTCTGTACCAGGCCGTGGTGCTGAATTGTATAGACATTTATAACCAATATCATAATTTACCAGTTTTTTTATAATTTACCAGTTAATCTTACCGTCACCGGCAAGTCCAAAATATGTCTGGCGCGTGTTGGGGAAATGGTTAACCTTTGGGTGGATGATTTGTGAATCGCTTCGCTCTATCATGCTCTTCGATTTCAACACTAGCCGGGTGTCCGTAGGCACACTGGAATAATTCCACTGCTTGCTAAACAAATCCGACTTAGTTTACTCGGCACGATGCTGAAATATACGCATCTGTTCATTTTAGCGGCACCCGGCGAAGAAAGCCAACATTTTACAATATTCTTTTCGGATGTTGTCCAGTTATTTAATGCAGGGCTTCACTTTTGTTTTAGTTCGGAGCCCCGATGGCTGCTTATTTCTTGTTGTTGCTGCCCGCGCTTGTTAAAGGAAATGTGGCACATTGATGAGGTTCGAAAAGGAATTGGTTTTAGGTGCATTTTTATTGAAAATCGCAAACGAAAATGAGAAAATCAGGAAAAAGAAGAACAAATTATTTCTGCGGAAAAATAAGTCGCTTAAGCTCAACGCTGTCTATTGTTTTTGTTTCTTTTCCAAATGGTAATAAAAACTCCCTACCTTGTATTCAGTATTTGGTAGCACTTTTGCTGTCATATATAGCGAAATTGGTTGCCATGGAGATATACATGCATGTATCTCTGTGTTTGTTGCAACATGCGGTGTGCATGAATACCTACGCTTCATACCGACATCTGGATTTTGTTTTGTCCATTTTCGACGATTGCTAGCCTATGAAGGCGGTCCGACAATGATTCGAAGTCTCGACTTTCTCAAGGTATCTCTGCAGTACCGGGTTGATCACGAAGGGCTGCCCTCTAACAGGCGAATCCGGGGAACTATACAACAGCCATCACTTGTGCTGTTTTTGCGCCATCCTACAGGTTTTCAGATGGAGGAAGTAACAAAGGTTTATCCACTCAGTGTCGTGTCAGCGTTTCGGCACGTTGCTATGACTACCAGCGGTCACGTGACTACCTGAGGGGGATGGGATCGGGAGAGGGACTATTTCTTATCGTTTGTAGCTTAACTGGTAAATGCTGACCCCTGGAGCAAGTGAAATATCAGTGTTTTTTTCGGTGAGCTCTATTACATGACTATCTCATTTGAAATCCCGTAATGGAAGTGGAACAGTCCCGTGAGAGATTAGAGGCCCGTTCTCAGCGTTTCCGCACGCCATTTTCGCTCGCACCCACGGTCAGCCGACGGAAAAAACCACTACCCACTATCCGTTAGCATACCCTCAATATTAGTCATGTCAAATACGAAGAAATTACTGTCTCATCATGCTCCAACGCAGTGTATCGACTTTTCGTTATACAAAACTAAAAACTTATGCTACTGAAAAACAGAATGGGAGTAATACCAGTTTAGAAAGCTCGTTACGCAGTTAAATCCAGGGCATATTTTAACCGTTTTGCCCACCAGTCTCCCATGCTATGTAAACCAGTGAACTGCCCAGTGCCCACCAGTCACTAGTTATTTGATGCTCTTAAAGTGCCTTTTTGTCGGGAATTCATGCCCTTCTCAGCCAATACCCACCAGTCTCAGTTTCTTATCACATACAATTTATAAAGGCGGTGACGGTCGCCGTGAAGTGATTTGCTCACCATGTATTTAGATAGACCTTGCATGCGATTTTTTTGCACTCGTAAACGCTGTGAACGGGCCTTAGTGGCGGTGAGCACCGTCGGTGTTTTAGATACGGGCTGTGGGCGGGGCAGCAGTGAATTATAGACTGAAGTCAATTTGTAAAGTCGTGAAGTATGTTAATCGGATGCTGAAAGTTAACTGGTCGGTTGATTTCCAAAATATCTCGGTTTTGAATAATTTTTTCCAGCTAAGACCTGGCTTGGACAAAATACGCGTGAAAGGCAGGAACGTCAGCAATGGTCGAGTTGGTGTTTCTCTCAGCAGATATGTGAAATTAACACACCTTTGTGGGTTATACATTAGAGTGGCTCGGCTAAGCTCATATGTTCGAGAAACTCCTGCTGAAAAAAACTTAACCTCTGCTCGCTGACTCCATTTGAAGAAGTGTCTCCACCTTGAAAAAAACTAATAACGACAATGCCTATTTTTGTACTGTATTATGCTATAGAGTGTAGGCGTTCGTTGTACGGCGTATAGCTTACCTCTCCGCTACCGTAGTGCTTTTCAGTGATGGCACTGAACGCCCTGTTCGAAATCGGCAACCACTGTATCGTATTTGGCTCTAAGGCCGATATCGAGGGCTTGGTGGCCATCGACCATATGAAGGTACTATCTCATGTTTCGAATGCGTGCATGATATTCGCCCCAACAATGGTGTTGGTCTCCCGTTTTCTAATTTTCACGCTTTTTGCACATCAGTGATGTCACGTCGCTCAGATACATGGTTTGTTATCAGCTCATCACGCGACTAAAGCGAGCTCAAACTCTAGGTTTCATTTCTGGCGCGTGGAGTTCAAAATTCACACCAGATTGATGAATTGTGAATGGAGAGCCATTTACTTTTTTCATGAAATTAATGTGCTATTGCCATAGACAACAGTTCCACAGGTAGCAGCATGAATTTTCGGTCGTTTTTCTCTTTTGCGGCCTGTTCAACACGTTTTTCTGCCCATTTTTTACACGAATATCCCTTGGCCCCGTCTGCGGCGCCTTCCTCACGTTCTAATGTCCTTGTTATGCGGCCCGTACGTCATATGAGACACCACCTAGTTACGACTGTGTGGAGAGAGCTGTGGTGAGAGCGATGTGGAGAGCACTGCAGACTAACACCAGTAATTCCGCTCTTTCTAACCGAGTTTCTTTGCATCACCTCGGCCTAATCCTGCCCCCAGGTCCTTTGAAAACAGTATCCTTATCTGTTCTTGTTTATCTGTTCTTGTTTCCAAGACTATTTCAATTTTGTGGAATCTCAGGTTTTGCTGAGATTGACGCGCAGCAATGACAGCATCCACGACGAACCTCAGAACTTGACCTTGACACAAATTATGCTCGATAGAATCGAAATGCTGGTTGCGTGATAGTAGCCAATAAGTTTTGTGTTCCTCGGGGATATGCTCGCAGTGCATGATTCTGCTTAAAGCTGGATTTATGAAGGTGAACCGAGGTCGGTTCAGCGCTTCCGGGGTGTTGTTGCGTGTGATTGGGATCTGTTGGTAGGGCATGCCTAATTCGACTATTCGATCTTTAAGCACGAAAACGGTTCAGATCAGTGAAGCTGGAATGTTTTACTGCCAAGAATGAGATGAATTACGTATCTATGAAAAACAGCGTTAAGACGCTTAAGGGTCGGCGGTTTGTAGCTCCGTTTGGAGGCTAGTAAGGTAGGAGTTTGTAATTAGCTCTCGGACATGCCTACTGGCACTGCCATCACCTACTAGTGTTTACCACGTCAAGCAGCGGACGTTTATGTGATGGAAAGTTGAGAAGAAGGCACTAGTACAGAAAGGTATGGCCCGTAACTAATTGCAGCTCATTCTCCTGTTAAGGCACTGATGCAGATAGAAATGGGCCGTAACTAACTGCAGCTGGCCCTGCTGCTCCGAATCGTCTCCTGTAAGCCGCAATTATTATGACCAGCGTCTCTGAGTCCCCCAATGCTCATTCGTTTGACAGGCGTTTACCGTGTTAAGTTATATGATCAAAGTGGTCCGTCCATCGCTGGGCATCCTGAGGATCGCCTCTAGCGCCATCTGGGACGCTGACTCTGCCTTCCAACGCATCGAGGTTAGTGGCAAGGGTGTAAGTTCTTCAGGAATGAAGCCGCAGTGTTTTGAGCCGCGTTGCACGCGTTCTATCAGCGTCCTGTTAACCTCCCCCGGTAGGCATTTGGAACGCCTTCACTGAGGTGGGTGGTCAGTTTTACCCTTCCCCTCCCCGTCGTAGATATATATATATATATATATATATATATATATATATATATATATATATCAACAATGGCGCTACGAAGGCACGGTATGATGACCCATAGCTAGTGTTATCGAAGCCACTTGATGTTTTGATCTGATTAGTTTTGAGATGACTAGGGGCCTCAGAAATATTATTTATTTTGGAAGCTTTAATAGCCAGAGAACACGTTAAGATGGCATTCCAAATCGAACAACTATAATTGTTGATATGACCTCGCATTTAGCCATGGCCTCGAATTGGGTCGCCACGTGTTTAGGAATATCATGAGCTTTACGCGAATTTATTTTACTTGCCTTGAGCTGAATTGTCAAACAGGCCTGATTTGTGCAATCTTTAATTGCAAATCTAACATATATGGAGAAATATTTCATGGTGTTTCAAAAGTTTTCGGAAAGTCAAAATTATTGGTCAGGTTGAGATCACCGTCAGTAAAAAGAAGCCGTAAGTACTTTAACGGATGATTCTTTCCAAACGTGGTTAGTGACCAAGCCAAGCGAGCCTAGGTGACCTCTCAGGAATCTCAGGTCAAATCAGTGGTGACCTAAGCCGTGCGCGCGGGAAATAGTAAAAATTAATGGAATGAATGTAATGTAGCTGACCTTAAGTCAACGATATGAACAGTCAGATAGCAGAACAGCCCTTGTTGCTTCGAGTAGGCAACCTAAGTGTCTGGCGCTTAGGTCGCTAGTTAGCCATGCGGTGCCAGTTGAGGCTGTGGAAAGAGCGTTCGTGACCCGGCCTCTTGACCTAGCCTGAAATGGTGTGCGGAGGAAAGCTAAAAGCAAACAGGCAACGTAAAGGCGAGTAGGGTGGCACCATCGCCGCCTGCCAGCCTTTTTGTCCATCTCTAGCAAAAATCTGAGGGGAAGGGTAGAAAATACCCCCCGCCCCCGGCGAAGATTCAAGTAAAAGCACCACTGCTTGCTCTGCACTTTGCACCTGCGACATCAAGCATGTGGTTTTATGCCTACAATTAACGCTTTGTTTCGCTCTCCGGTCAACGGAAGATAGTGGTGGTTTCGATTCCAGACTCAACTTTGGTTTGAGGCATAGTATTTAGCTGCATTTTATGGTAATTTGGCGCGAGTGTTAATAGAATAGAGCTCACTTGACGTTATAAAAGTACCTTCGTTGCCACGGAGTGACGGCGTATCTTTACTGAGGCAGTAAGAAATCGGTGCATGCTCTTTATTGGTAATTTTTTTTTCGCTTGAGGTGACGTTGCGGGACAGTTCTGGATGGTGGTATTTCTCCCCGTTTTTTTCAATTCTCTGTTCCTTTTTCTCCATTTCATCAAGCACCGAATCTTTGCACGGTCTTAGTACATCCCGCACCTTGTTTAGTAGTGGACGTATGGAACAGACAATTGCTCTATACTAGTTAATTATCCGTATTTTTCATGATTGAGCTGGATAACCAAACGCCCTCGCCTTTTACGCGAATGTATGAAATCCAGGCTTTTACCTTGGATGCTATGCAGCCGTTAACAAATGTTTTCTGGCGTAACACTAACAGGTATTGTCTGTCTGGGCTATGGCCAAGAGGTCAGTGCTGTGCTCCCGGCAAAGGCTTGAGCGGGCGGACACGATGAGATCACAGCATGCCTCGCCTGTGAAGTTTCAACCCTGTCTAGTCATGCTCCCACAGCGCGGGAATGAAACACTACAGGCTGTAGATGGCTTCTCCTGCTGAGCTATGCCCGCATTCAGTCATTGCGTAGTACCACCCGTGAACCTATTAACCCTCTTCGCTCCGTTTAACGAAAGGAGCTTGGTCTCGCGCCGCAAAGAGCTCTCAAACCCCCTCCGAAATGAATAAGGAGGTACATTGGTTGCTGCCGTTGTTTACCCAGCACATTTCAGACTAGCCGCCGCAGCACTGAGCGCTTCGACGTCCGGCAACCGAGCTAGGGCGCTATCTGAGGCCGGGTCAGTCTCAGCGCTATCTGAGGCCGGGTCAGTCTCAGCGCTATCTGAGGCCGGGTCAGTCTCAGTGCTATCTGAGGCCGGGTCAGTCTCAGCGCTATCTCGAGGCCGGGTCAGTCTCAGCGCTATCTGAGGCCGGGTCAGTCACAGCGCTATCTGAGGCCGGGTCAGTCTCAGCGCTATCTGAGGCCAAGTCAGTCTCAGCGCTATCTCAGGCCGGGTCAGTCTCAGCGCTATCTGAGGCCGGGTCAGTCTCAGCGCTATCTGAGGCCGGGTCAGTCTCAGTGCTATCTGAGGCCGGGTCAGTCTCAGTGCTATCTGAGGCCGGGTCAGTCTCAGCGCTTCGCACATTTAGTGGCGGGCACGCCGAGACGCTCTAGTCATGTAAAGTTTTCTCTTTATGAGCACCTTTAGAGTCGAATTTTCCGACGTGTTGAATCGTGGCGGGAGATGGATGAGGCCGGTGCCGCACTTATTTACTAGGTAAATAAGTGCAATTTGTTGAATGCAGGAGCGGGAACTGGGCCCGGGGGGACATGGCGGTCATAGCGCGTGACAGCGGTCACCGGTCGGTACGGACGCTCCTGCTGGGGAGTGTTGTGTTCTAGAGCTGTCATCCTGCTATTGAAATCTATTCCATAGACAGTAATGTCTGTCAAGATGGCAATGGTCAGTAATTGTGAGGGCCACTTCTGAATTCACCGTGAATTGCTATAGTTGCGATTCCTTCTCGTGGGTGGGTTTAATTTTGGGACTGAGACCTGCGCCTTTTTATATCAGCGCCACTTTGTTCATGGTCTTTTTATCGCCTGGAAAATAATGTCGCTAGGCCCCCATCCAGCCCAAATGTTAGCATCATTTTTTGGTGACGCCTTCTAGGCTCGATTATGATAATCACATGGAAAGGAGGGAAAGCCTACCCATTGTGTTAAATAATACGATACCACCAGTGCATTACTCGAGCACACGGCCTCAGTACCACCTACCTCGCCGTCCTGACCCCTCCCACTTCCTTGTTCGCAGGCGTTCACCGTACTGACGTTCATGAACCGCTTTGTCAGCTTCGCTCTGGTGCTGCTCCGAGAAGGCACCCGCGTGTTGTGGGAGCTGGACGTGACACTGGAGCGGGCTCAGGTGCCCCACTACCGCTCCCCCTCCGCGTGACGCGCCTGTCCGCTGCCTCTGTAGACGCCAGAGCCTTGTTTTCAGACAGCTCGCCGGCTTGCTGGTGCCGCCCGTTACCAACGATGTGGCGTAGTGGTAGTAGACGCAGTCTATCCCCATGTCTTGCGTCTTTGTTGTGAGAAAAAAATGAAGGGATTACAAATTGGCCAGAAGAGTTCAGTGATTGAAGACCTCTGAATCTGTTTTTTTCTTTTGAGTGCCCCTCTCGTAAAAAAATATTGATGGGATGGGCATCTTGGCTTCTCCTGACACATTTTGTAGGTATTTTTGACTGAAATACTAAAATTTAGCTCCTCTGTGGGTAAATACCTGACATGCGACCAGTACCAAACCGTTACCTTTCTCGCCAGCCGCCTGAAGCTTCAGTTTCAACTGATGCAGTTTCAGTGAAAGTGAAATCAGTGAAATTCAGTTTCACTGATTCAGTTTCAACTGAAAGTTTTCTAATCTATGTACGTTTATATGTAACACATATTTTCTACAACCTGAGAGTAATGTAAAGACCATCTCCCAACTGACCAAGGAAGCTCTATGTCTCATCTTTTGTCCACCGACTCATTAATGCCCTAGGCGAGGATTTCGTTTTTAGTGTTGTAGGGTCAAATTTAAGGGCCCCGAATAAATCTTTCGAAGCGTGGAACCACGCACTTGGAGCGTATATTTTCAGGGCTATACACTTACCCTGTCGATGGTTGTCCTAAACGTCATGGTTGGGGACCTGTGTTTTAAATACAGGCATGTCTATGGGGATCAACTGGATTGTTTTCAGATACATTGGACAAATATTGAAAGGAGTTGACGCTCTATAATCTTTTTTTCGGTATTCACTTTTCACTCATGGTTCGCCGTCCGTGACTGCCAAGTACACCGTGGTGCGCCGTTGCGGTGCCCAGTGGCCCTCAGCCCCCCCCCCATCCAAGAACAAGGGGTGATTGGTGGTGTGAGGTCACACGCCCACCCTCTAAGGCTGTATACAGTTTGTATCCATACTGTCCAGAACATTCATATTAAACAACAGAATGATTTATACATTTGGAAAACAATTCAATTTCTCGTTTTCCCTCGCATTTGCCAGCAAGCATCACACAATTTGGAATATTTTCAGTAGACCCAGCGGTGGAAAATTCCCTTCCTCTGTAACGTCACTCAGGTGTGAAGAAATCTCCCTTGAACGTGCCTTTAAACAAATGTACCCTGAGTATCCCTAACGACTCTTTGGCCGGATATCCCCACAGGCCTTTTCGATACTGGCGTTTATGTGTCGGCTCGGCCGCTACGTACTGGTCACTATGCGGGCATCAACGCACGCCCTCTGGGAGGTCGATGTCTCGCTGCCGCGAACTCAGGTGCCGCGTGGAGTCCGTACGCTAGCACCCGCCTGTTGCGGGTGATTTCTTCTGCCAGAGTTTTGTTTTGTTCCTGCTTCAGGAGCGTTTGCTCTATCGTTGGGCAGGGACAAGGTAGTGCTTCGGTTTGGAGGCTTTCGTTGAGTTTTCCAAGCACCTGATGGCTTTCTTCGGTTCCAGGCAAAGCAGGGTCAGGGTAGTGCCATACCTCTGATGGACACTTCATGCTTTTGATGGGTAGGAAGGCAGTGCGGTCTTTTTTAGACTTGTCCATCATTCTTTCAGTTACACCGTGAGGTTTTCAATAAAAAACTAGCTCTCATGTTGGTGATTGAACTTTCTGAATGTATTTTCAGGAGAATGGAGTTTCGGATATAAATCCTTACCTGTGCTTACAGAAAGTTCGTGTGAATACATGAATCGAAATTGTTATTCAAGTGACATCTTAGAAACTGACTTCCTCCTTTTAATTGAGCATCAAAGCGTTCCAGTGAAACATCCCCTTGCACTTGGCATAATTTGTACAACGCGCGGGCTCGAGCTGAAATCCTACGTCACAGCCACCCTTTTCGTGTAGCACAACGGCGTCCGTTCTGCATCGTTGACGAGTTCTGTTTTTGGCGACACCAGTTCTAACGCGCTGACGTATGACCTGCAGGCGTTCACCGTGGTCGGGTTCTACATGCGGATGTGTCCCTACACCCTGAACGTGTTGCGTTTGATTTCTCAACAGCTGGCCGAGTGCGCGGTGACCATGGCTAGATTTCAGGTCTGTGCGCTGGGCCCTCCTGAGAACGGCATGGTTTGCGATTCAAAACTACCGCGGGATAATGCAGAGCTATTTTTCGTGTACAAATCTGGCTGCCGTTACGTGGATGTATTTTTACTCCTGTGGGGTTTTCTTGGGAAGGGTACCAAACACAATTGCACATATTAACCCCTACAGACGTACACCCGAGCTGGCAAATCCACACCTCACGCATGTCCTCTGAAGCGGATGACTGGGCTCTCTTGTGGCCGGCCACTGATTATCCTTTCTTCATTAACATAGGCTGGAGGCAAAATGTAACATTATCTTTGTGGAGAGTATGGGGTCACGACATCATGCTCAGCTTATTACCATGTAGTGCGAACTATTTACATCTCACGTGTGATCCGTCCCCCCCTGACATCAACCCTTTGCCTCGTCAACCAGAGTGAATCGAAACAAACGATTTCTCTCTCCAACTTGAGCCCGTTTTAATTGGATAATTTACTCATATTCTTCTATGTATTTGAGTTATTTCACAGCTAAATGATACGTCCCATGTAATAGGCGAACGTTGTCAGACTCCTTCATATATTGAGATCATTTTTTAGTGGGATGGTATGTTGTTCATAGTAGTAAATCTTCATGATGGAATGCTAGAACTCAGTGTGTATTTTCATTATATGCTGGGTGTCCCAAAAATGTATCAAATTAAAAATATTGGGAGTAATTTTCACGCCGTCTGCGCGCGTTCAGGTGTTGCAGGAAACCTGGATTCAACCATGTTTTTTACTCTTGTCGTTGGCTTTTATGAGGCTGTGTAATGAAAGGTACGCATGTAATGCTGTCAAACAGTGAATTTAGTTTCCTTTCTGCACATGTAACGTGGTGTAAGTGCCGTAGTCATTTTGCTGCCAGGAATTTTGTGTGGGCAAGGCCACATTACCTTCTATAAAACAATCTCGCAGACCAGTGGCTTTTGTTCTGATACGCTTTGAAGAGGGCCAAAGTCCCTGTGCTTTGTGGGACGTTAAACTTTGGCTTCTAAATCAACCCTTCATTGTGGAAGTAGCTCGTTCGAGTTGTGGGGTCGGAGTCTCCGTGACAAGTCCATTGATGACTTTAGTGAGACTCCGACTCAAACAGTCGAACTGAGAACAACTTGGACAAAGTTTATATAAAAGAAGTGTGCGCCCGGTCGGCCCTGGCGTTAGGGAAAAACCTCACTGTGTGCATTAGAAGTACACTATGCTCTCTGAAGTGCCGGGCAAACTTTATGGAACAAGTGGGGGTGCGTGCTCATCACGGGCACGATGTACCTATAAACCTATTTTTCAACCTGTATGTTCAATTGCAACAAAGCGCCGTTACTGTACTGTAGTGAGTGCCAGCGGAAAAATAAGCCGCAACATGTTTACATTCGCCAGGCACGATTGTCTCTAGAATTGCCATTCACAACGTCCAGTCGAGCCGCTTTTCTAGTGGATAAATTCTATTCTCGCCCCAAAAAGGGAGCACCATGGGGGCCACTCTGAACCCATCGCAAGGTACGACCAATACATGTCCTTGCAGCCCTCTTTCGTGTCATGTAGGTCCTGGCACTGTGGAATAGGCATATCGGACGCTATCTTGTTTTTGGGGACATCCTGTTTTTGTTAGTGATGAAGCAAGTATGACAGTGAAATGATGTGGTTAGGATGGCGAAAATGATCATAATCTGCTAATTGTGTAATATTTTGAATCAAATGTTTTGAAGTTCACCCATCCAAAAGTAAGGTAGACAGCTTTGCATTCAATGCTTGTTTACGACTATTCTTTCGAAAAGACCAAAAACAAAACACAATTGGTAGATTGTGATCATTTTCGCCATTTTAACCATTATCACCCTGTCTTTCGTGGTTTCGGTGGCTTAGTCTATTGCACCAAGTTTCGTCTTGCGTAGCACCCAGTTGACCTCGTTGCTTCCTTCTTGAAGAGTAATCTACGGTAATCTTTGACTACGCGGTACACGCTGTTGGGGATTCGCTCTTACTTCCTGGGGGCACAGTGTAAGAGCAATCATGCAGTGCTAAGGGGGTTTATCACTGGCGAAAAATATCTCCACAAACTGAACTTCCAACGGCATTTATCTTGTCATTGTGCCTAGCTCAGACGTCCTTCTTGAAGAGTAGTCTACGGTAATCTTTGACTACGCGGCACACGCTGTTGGGGATTCGCCTTACTTCCTGGGGGCACAGTGTAAGAGCAATCATGCAGTGCTAAGGGGTGATAAAGGTAAAGGAACACACTGACAAGTTGGATATTAAATGCATTCAAAAGCAAGCACACGGACGCGTTTCGTAACTTCTTCGGCCTGTGTTTAAACTAAACTAAACGCTAAACACACGCTGAAGAAGTTACGAAACGCGTCCGTGTGCTTGCTTTTGAATATATTTAATATCCAACTTGTCAGTGTGTTCCTTTACCTTTATAGTGCTAAGGGGGTTTATCACTGGCGAAAAATATCTCCACAAACTGAACTTCCAACGGCATTTATCCTGTCATTGTGCTTAGCTCAGACGTCAAAGAGACGCGGTCGCTGGTGCCGTGTAGCTGATGCGTGCACCTCGGACTAAGAAGTGACTTTCGGCCACCTCGGCCACAGTCTGAGCGCGTGACATGGTGTGCTGTGCAGAGCGAGTTGTACTGTCGACACGTGACACCAAACACTGGAAAGCTGCCTCAGGAGCGATAAACTGTGCTGGTTGAATAGAACCCTCAAATACAAATTCTCCAGAGGGCAGTCAGACAACAGTATGCCTTTGTACCGAATCAGATTTCCTTGAATTTCTGCCGATTTTGATACGATTTGGATATTCACGGCTGCATTCTCTTCAGATTTTTCCGAAGCTTAATTTGCCAGTGTTTTGTGGACATCCCTTTACTACATAAACAGTTGACTAATGGACGATTCGCTGCACTTTCACCAGGCGTTCACCGTGACTCTGAACCTTGCCACTATGAAACCGCTGTTCTCCAGCATCGCCTCGGCACTGACGAATTATTACATATTGAAGGAGACCGCCGCTAGAGTTGAGGCAGGTTCTCTTATACACACTGTATAAATAGGGATGTACGAGGTGGCTTTGGTGTGAACTGTGCATTGGTCGGGATGGTGTGGGTGGCGTTCGAACCCCTCTTGCTTCCTGCCGATACACACACACACACACACACACGCACACGCACACGCACACGCACACACCACACGCACACACCCACACACACACACACACACACACACACACACACACACACACACACACACACACACACACACACCACACACACACACACACACACACACACCACACACACACACACCACGCACGCACGCACCACGCACGCCGCACGCACGCACGCACGCACGCCGCACGCACGCCGCACGCCGCACGCACGCACGCCGCACGCGCGCCGCACCACGCACGCACCACACCACGCACGCACGCCGCACGCACACACACACACACACACACACACACACACACACACACACACACACACACACACACACACACACACACACACACACACACACACACACACACACACACACACACACACACACACACACACACACACACACACACACACACACACAAAGGAGATGGGGTTTTCGGTTCGTCTCTTGTCTGCTGTTGCTTGTCTTGTCGGTGTCCGAGCAGACGGTATTTTTAAACAGTGTGTCGAAGTTGGCTTTTCCCAGGTGCTTGGGACAAAACATTGCGCTTGAAGCTTTAGGATGTTAACAAAGAGTGGTGCTATGTACATTATGTTGAGCTATTTAGCTACCACTCCATTTTCCAGGGCATATTTTAAGCTACAGAGCGGTGGTAGTCCCGATGAACCAACTTGTACCATTTTTGTGAAACTCTCCTTTTGATGGCGATGTATTTTAGCCCTCATGAAGTCCTGCCCCTTCCCGTTCACTGGTGCCTACCTAACAGCGCATTTCCTCATTTTTCTTGAGGACCTATCTGACTGGAGCGGAACATTTACAGTCAAACTATGACACAAATGGTTAGAATATTTCTATTATTATTTTCAGGGCCTCTCTGACAGCGCGATATGCCCGGCCGCCAGGGGCGTCCCCAACGGATTAAAAGAAAGCGTTTCCAGTAAACTTAAATTTCTCGCTGGCAAAAACCAATCTCCTCGGAATGAAGAAAATTGCTTAAGAGGTTTTTGTTACGTCCTCGCATCCGGATCAAAACATCGGACACGTTTTCCGATCTGACAGCATGTCGAACATTTTTTAAAATAAAACGGGGGGTGGGTCACGTCCCCACCCAACCGCAGTCAACACCCATGCTTGTAGGACATTGTGTGCGTCTGAAACTACCCTTATTAAGGAACGATCGGCCTTGCACCAGATGCTCACCGTATTTCAGAGGTTTCACCTATGCGAAATCTCTGCTGTGATGCATCTCAGCTGCCCTATCGAACTCTTACGCAGTAAAGGCGTCAGCCCGCTTGCAGACATGTCTTTACACAGTGTAATAAGTGTAGTAAGTGATCCGCGTCGGGTGCGTGTGGCGACTATTGTCGCATCAAATCCGTCTCCTGTCGTTGCAAACGCACACCCGCATACACGGCCACAGGTGGATCCTGGGGGGCGGAGAGGCAAAAGGCATTTACCCGCCTTCAAACTCCCCTGTTTTCGTCGGCTTTCTTAAATATATGTTTTTCATGATTTTAGGCCCCGTTGCCTCCCCCGAACCATGGGCGTGAATCCGGCACTGTATATGTGGAATCGGCAGAATATATTAGATCAAAATTTATTTTTTCGAAAGTTATGAGTTGATGTAATCCAAAACACAATAGCCGAGCGTTGACGCTGGCCTATAAACTTGACTCTGTCGACAAGTGGTCCCAGCTGCCGTATATTCGTGTTCATTTCACATGGCCTTGCACAAGACTGCAGGTGCTTACTTAAGCCTTCAACCAAGCCTGGGGATTTTACAACGCACCCACCGCCGAGATTGCATGGCGTCGCCAGCTCTCACCCTGTTCGAAGAATATCTTTTGGATCGAGCTGTTCGTATCCAGTATTCCCGGCCGGGATTCGAACCCAGGCTAGCGGCGTGTAAGGCTACTGCTGCGCCGCTTCATCCCCATTCTACCAATCAAATCAATGATGCAGATGATGTGACGTCACACTGATCCAAGTCACCAGAGCCTTCAAATCTGAAGATGTTTGCTTGCGGGTCCGTGAGGTTCAGCCTGACCTTCGTGAGCGGTGCATTGAACAAATAATCACATGCCTTGACATCTCATGACCCAATTGCATCACTTATTCATTGTACATAGAAATGGAGGTGGGAAGGATCATAGTGGTGATTCCCTACCACGGGCCACGTTTAACAGTGTGTACCATTTTTTTGAATGTATTGTATACATTTTGTCTAGGCTATTGCAAGATTTGAGGTTGGGATCGTAGTTTCACTCAAGTTTTCAAGGAACTTGTCCCAGATATCTCAGCTGCACCATCTGAACGGGCAATTACCGCAGCGACGGCTTATTTCGGAATCCAACACTTAACGTCTCACAAAGCGCAGGGGCAGCCACCCGGCTCAGGTCCTGTCAGTTGCCAGCCGACCTACGTCGGCAACATTTTGTCCGCCGGGACGTCTCAAAGAAATCGATCCCAAGCCTTCACCAGTGCGCCGCCACTACACGGTTTTCCGAGCAGCGGTCCGGGGCTCTGCACTTCACCAACATAGCCAGCCGGGCGGCAGTTTCACGGATTCACTCCGTCCGTAGGCTCATCGCCGCCGTATGCTTTTCTGTCAGCGGCAGCTGAGAGCCACGGCTCCGAGCAAAACCTGTTTGTCCTGCCGACAAATAGAGCTGAATCGTAAACAAACGTATCTCCTTTCATTTTCTAGGCGGTGCCAGATTGAAGGTTAGGTCCTTTAAGGGGCGTCTCGTTGATCTCAGGGGACTACGGGCCCCAGAAGCTGTTAGTTACTGTGATTGTCGATACCACCATTCAAATGGAAATAAATGCCATCAAGAACATCGCGTTGTCCGCAGATATACCACTTTTGCCTTTTCTTCCTCTGTCAATCGGATGGTTAAGCCACGTCGCTAAAACTTGTAGCAAAACTGGCGCAGCCTAAAAAATGAAGCATGGTGAACCAAAATGAACCAGCCTGAACCATCACACCCTGAGAAAGAGAACAGCATAAGTTGAAAATGTAGCAACGATATGGCGCCAAACTTATTTAACTCTTTTTGAAACACCCTATATACCCATGAAAGGAGTACCTTCTGCGTCCGTCCCCCTCCGAAATAAGATTACCTTGAAGCTATCTTTGGACATACGATATATTATGTGGTACAGTGAATGTACTTGAACACGGATCTTTTTAACTTGCTGCGGATCACTTTTTACATGAGAGCATTGTTCCAGTTAACCTTTTTTAAAGTAAGGTTCCGGGTAACTCCGTTGGCAGAGCTTAGGACTATTGAATTTCGGAGACCCCGGGCTTGAACGTACCCGATGGCGGAACGTGGCATCCGGCCTTGATCCAAGTCCAAAATATAGGTACTTTTGGTTAAAATATTTCCCGCTGTGTGATGCCATTATTTTTGAACTCCGGCGAATAGAAGTAGGCAGTACGTTCAACGGAGTCCGTAGTCGTTCTTTCCCCTGACTATGAATCCGAAGTTACGTTTGTCGATACCTTTTTGAGAGCCCAAAGAAGCTCCATACCGCGGCCACGTTGATTGCTATCCCCAACTCCGGCGAGATGTTAGCCTCAGCCCACCACCACCAACCACTTTATCCTAAACCTGGCGTTGAGGTGCGACCGCGAACAGCGCCAGTATGGGGCGCGGCTGACACCGGCCTGCCGCGCGTTGCAGGTGTGGTCAGTGATAGCCATCTCCGGCCTCATGAACAACACGCTGCGCTGGTCGGCCAACCTTAAGGAGTGTTTGGAGGCCCTCCTGGGTGTGGACAGGTATCAGGTTAGAAGTCCCAGCTGACCACGCTAGAGCCTCAGGAGGCGGGGCGCGGGCATCACCGCGGGGCTAGATCCAGTTCGATGAATGGACGAAATGTTCGAGGGCGTCACAAAGGCGGTGGGCATGCTTCTTGTGTTGTGACCGCGTCACGAGAACTGAGTCCTCTGCACTGTTTTGTTGGTTGGAGGTCGGCGGCTGCTGGTTGTTCCGTTGTCAGCGATATGCCCTGGGTGTTTCGCCGCGCTCTAGCGACCACTCGGGAGTTGCGATCGTCCTGTCCCGGTCTCCTCTTCACCTCTTGCTGTGGATTAACCTGGGCAGCAATGTCGGTGGTTTGCTTTGGAAACACGGTGCCGCTCCGGTGCTACAATTACATGCATACCCAAAGGTCGCCGTGACTTACTGCAAGGCCGCCTCCAAAATCACCCTGATACATTCCGTGGGAACTATAGTTATGATCCTATCCCTACCTGAGAAACACAGCGTCGGCTGCCGATGACTTGTCCTTCAACCTCAGTCTAATTTGTGTTTGCTTCATACGCCTTCTCTTATAATTTCGTCAGCTTTTTTGCACCATTCAGCTGTCTTGCCTGTGCATGAGGGTTGTTGCAACGTTTTTTCTTTGCGCTTTGGGTGAATATAACGCCCGCATGCTTGCCTCTTGCACGTTGGAATGCACGTGTGCAGTTGCAGTGGCCAGTGTACTGCATCATTCTTTCTGTATCAGGGGGCACGGTAGCATCTATAATGTAAATCCCGAGGTGTGGTCTGAATTCATACTTGAACCATTCAGTATTTGCTTATAAATACAGCTCCATATACGAAAGCAATTGCTGTAAAAATATTCCAGTCAGTCACAACTGGAGCTGCAGTCTGCGAACACTCTCAGAATGTCTGCGAATCTGAGCTTATTTCGGTGTGTGAAAAGACCTACGTCTCCAGCCCCTCCAGAAATGTGTTCACTCGCCGTTGCACCTGCCACTTGCACCGCACTGCTCCGCATGACACTGCCTGCTGCTCTGCTTTTCATGTTATTCACGCTAGAAAAACAAATGTGTTCATGTGTTACTTCACTTATATTGTCAATGATGGGCGTAGACATTTGTATATTTACCGTAATAACTGATTTGAATTGTTTGCCTTTGTCGTTTTAAACTTTGTTTATTGCTGTTCCATTGGGTATTGTTTCTTCCACTTGTTCTAGTTAACTTCAAAAGTCATAATTCACAGTTACTAGCGCGGCCAGGAAGCGTTTTGCATAGCGTCTGGGCATATCAGAAATAAGTAATTGTGCATACAGTACAGTACAGCACAGTAATTGCGCATTGCGCATACTCCGTCAATCCTCTCATGATTAAACTCTCGGAGTCGAAACACAGACCAGGTGCGGTACTGCCGGTGGAGGTGTGACGTCGCCGTTGACCCAGCTGGTCTGGCAGAGTATCCTGCTGATGGAGGAGCAACAGTCGTACGTCACTGTGCCGGAGGACGTCAGTCTGGCCGTAGTGGTGCAGAACGCCACCTTCGCCTGGGACTTCTCCAGAGAGGAGGAGGAGGAGGAGGGCGCACCCGCCGCCACGTGAGTCGCCTGGGGCACCCGGACCGCGCTGAGTTCTGGGAGTCTTAAACTGAGTGTTAGTCCGGAGATATCAGTCTTCTTAGCTGCGGAATAAGGCTAATTTGCTACGCATAGTTTGCGGTTGGGATGATATGCTTGTGGCTAAGCGATATGCTTGTGAGTATGCTGTTTAGTAAACAGTGAGGAAGCATGTTCTAGGTACCAATTCTCTATCATTCATGTTTGGACATCAGTCTCAAATCGAGATGACCGAAGGGCAGTTGCTCTCCCGACTGGAGACCAGCCTTGCTTATTGTGTCGGCTGCTGCACAGGGTGACACCGTGCCCCCTCTCAGGACGGCCAACGGGCACGCGGCGGAGGCGGAGGCGCTGAAGCCGCCGCCTCCTCTCGCCACCAAGGACGTGCTGCACGACATTGACCTCGTGGTGCCCAAGGTAACGCCGCGGGGCATGAGAAACGGGGACAATGTATGGTTCACAGCCCCTTCCCTTTGGTTCCCAGCATCTTGGATTTTCCTCCATGGGAAACCGGTGCTGTTTTGGCTGGGAAGTTTTGCGGACCATCTTCCGTCAGGCAAGAGTTCTTGTGTGGCCTCTTCTGGAGGTACGCTGTGCCTTTGAGTAAACCTGCCGTACGTAACAAGGAACTAGTGTCTCAGAAAGAAATGAATAGTGCCCTTTCGAGTATCAAAGAATGATGTTTTGAGTCCCAAAGGGTGTCGGTGTTGGTATTGGTCCCGAGTGTAGATTGAAAAGAATACTGTCGGTCACTAGAGCACGGGTGCGAACAGCCGTCACTCATGGTCCTCCCCATGACCTGTGGAACCGCACAGCAGTCTAGTTTACAGCCGGCTACGGCATTCGTGTGATTTGTTTGTGGCACTTGACACTGCGACACTACGTATTAAGGTGTTTATTTATCTTGAGTTTGCCGTGTTTGACTGGGCACTGTCTCTGGTTTGATAACGGCACTGGGTTCCAAACTGTGCCAGGCGTGTGGATGATTGCAACCACCCTAAAACTGGCAGGGCTGTTTTGTTTGGTTTATGCGCATAATGTCCCAACGGAAGTATACAAAATTTTTGCAATTTTTATATTCGTCCAGTAACACTATCGCAAACTCAATGTGCCATCTTTGCTGGCTTAAAAGTGTAATTTTGACTGCAAACAACTGCCTACAGGTGTTCGACTCTAGTCACACGCTACAGCCCTATCCACATTCTAGCACCCATTTACTTGTATTTTTATGTAAGGTCATGGCGGACATCTCTGTGCAACCGTTGTGCATACAGTTCCTGCGCCGTCAGCGGTTCGTTCAACGCCGCCGGGCGACTGGCCCAGTCCCTGCTCCGTGATCTCATACCCTATGTTTTGTATAAATGTTGTCCAAGTTGTTCCCAATTCGAATATTGGAGTCGGAGTTTCACTAAAGTCATCAAGGGACTTGTCACGGAGACCCCGACCCCACCACCCGAACGAGCAGCTCCCACACTGAAGGGTTGATTTAGAAGCCAGAGTGTAACGTTCCCTGCGCCGTGACCTCAGACCCTGTACCCCTGTGTCGGCCTCAGACCCTGGGCCCCTGTGTCGGCCTCAGACCCTGTGCCCCTGTGTCGGCCTCAGACCCTGTACCCCTGTGCCGTGACCTCAGACCCTGTACCTGTGTGTCGGCCTCAGACCCTGTACCCCTGCGCCGTGACCTCAGACCCTGTACCCCTGCGCCGTGACCTCAGACCCTGTACCCGTGTGTCGGCAGGGTAAGCTGGTGGGGATCTGCGGCGCAGTCGGCTCCGGCAAGTCCTCCCTGCTGGAGGCCATGCTGGGACTGATGCGGCTCAATGCAGGGCAGGTGAGGAGGAGACCCTTGGCCGGCGGCCGCACCCGCATCTTCTCACTCTGTCTGTCCGGTCGGTGCCCGGCCTTATGGATTTCTTCTGCAGCGGACTAGTGGCCCTTGGGCCCGCAATTACTGCAGACTATTTCCGCATCGGGCAAAGGCATTTTGTGAAGGCGTTTATTTTCTGCGACGTGACAGCCCTTTAGTGAAGGCCGTTATGAGCCTTACGAAGCTATTCAGCCCTAAATAGTGTAGTTCTTCTGCACTGAAAATTTAAGAAGAAAAACTTGGCAGGACTGCCGTGTTTTTCCATTGGTTAGACCACATATGCTTTCTTCGAATCTTCAACTTCCTAATGCCGCTGATGCGAATGCACACGATTACAGTGTTGGGAATGAAGTGACTGGTAAACTTATGGTGTTTTTGTCTTCTGTGGAGGTAGGGGAGAATATGCTTCCGCAAGCTCAGAAAGCTTGGTGATATTTCCTGTAACCAGAACATGTCGCTGGTTTGGATTTTTAATTAATTTAATTTAATAATAATTAGGCTTTTAATGATGGTAAAAGCCTATTACTAGCCCTTCATAACCCTTACAGAAAATTAATTAAGGAAAAAGAAGTTTAATATATTTTCATATAGAGTAAAGATTTGTTGCAATATGTGGCCGGTAGTTAATGCTTCTCTCGAGTCGTGTCACTTCTTCTGTTAGGTGACAGCTATGCGAGTCGAGCTGAAGATTAACCGGTGAGACATTTATGTGTGAACATTTCCACTTGTCAGCTGTGATTTCTGGGTGCAAAATTTGAATTTATGAAAAGCTTAGCTTCGAGTCGGCTAGGGTATGACATATTATGCCCGAGCTGAAAATGGCAACGCGCAGCAGGTCTTTCTCTCTCTTTTCTCTCTCTCTGTGTGTGTGTGTGTTTTTTTTGGAACAGTGCCGAAAAACCATGGCTCGGTGACAGCTGTATGAAGTTGAGCCGGATCTGGGGAGGCATGTTTTGTTTTTCGTCTTCCCAGTGCACATGCATAATTTTGCACAGATGACTACTGAACTGAGTTCGCCCTTTTGTCCAGACGCGTGGGATGAGGAGGCCAGCAGGAAACTGCCCCCCTGTATTTTCATTAAAAATTCCCCAATTTCAGCCATATTGGGAAAATATTAAAGCTCTGCAATCAGCATATTTGGACAAAGAGCTCAAATGGAATGTTTTTGTTTGTTCCAAAGAGGGCATTGTCTTGCCACCGTGAGGTCGGAAGTTCACTTGCCCCCTCAGTTTCTTGGGAGTGGTGACGCTAATGATGTTATCGCTACGAATGTTAATGTACACTCGTTAGGCTAAACTAGTGCTGTAATGACATTGTGTGTGTATTTGTACCTCTATTCTTCCACCAGGGATGTATGCCTCTTCTCTGAGGAGGATTTACCTATCCACTCGTCACTTGTCTAGTTTCCGGCGTGACGCGAGTGTTCTTTTCTCCCACCAGGTGGCTCTGGATGGCTCGTGCGCGTACGTCTGCCAGCAACCTTGGATTCTCAACGCTACTCTGAAGGAGAACATACGCTTCGGCCACAGCTTCGACGCCAAAAGGTTTAACTGCGGTGTCCAGCTACCGCGTGTATTAGGAGATAAGTACCGGAAATACCAGGGACTCTAACATAAGTGCCGAGTTATGGAACCAACCGTTTTTTTCTTTTGTAAGAAATATTCTGCTCTAGAGGATTTAGGCATAATAGAATGGGATTGGGATAGACGTATTCTGATAATGTCGGGGCGGGCTTGTGACATTCGTCTGTGCCAAACGGTCCATAGTAGACCTGTTAGCGAGAAGGTTAGCCGAACCTTACGTAGTTGGTATCCTTTCCTACATCCAGAGGTTAGTATGTCATTCACCAGCCTTTCAAGCTATCATGACGCTCTTGATGGTAATTGCACCTTTATCATGATGAGTGGACTTCCGAACGGACTTGCGCGTGTATTTTGACGGAATTCGATTGGCGGCCCTTTTCTAGCCGGTCATAGCAACTCCATCCCAGTGGGCAACGCCAACTGGGCATTGATCCTCGGGTTGTGCTTTAACAATCTGCCAGGCATGAATAGGACTATCATGGGCCTGGACGACTGGGCGGTTCTTTGCTGTCTGGATGGCCCTTATCTACCCATCGTCCTATTTTCCGTCCCAATTCTGTGCGTGGATCTGCGCGTCTCTTGATGTCCCCATCAGGTAGCACCAGCCTCCCGTTCCCACCCTAAGCCGCCTGCTGGTCTCCGCAGGTACTTCCAGGCGTTGCGCGCCTGCTCACTGCACCATGACGTCACCACGCTGCCGGGAGGCGACGAGACGGAGATTGGAGAGCGCGGCATCAACCTCAGCGGCGGCCAGAAACAGCGGGTGGCCCTGGCACGCGCCCTCTACGCCGACAGGTCAGTGGCAGCAGGGCGCACTGCTTCACACGTTTACTACTGCTGCTCTTCGACTTCTCTAGAAAGTTGATGAGTTTTCTGGGACAGCATTCACATTTTTGTTTACTATACTGTGGTGCACATGAGCCACGGGTTAGTTGTCATGGAAAGCCTTAAATATTTATCCGTAGCTGATTGTTTTATAATAGTTTTATCAGGTCCTGTTAGGACCCAGCCTTCTTTTCGATATCTGCCATCGTCAGCTTTACACATGTACGTTGTCGGGAATGACATCAGGATCGTTAGGTCATGGGTAGAAAATCTGGCCATCGCTGAAAAACTTAGAAAAATCATCGACAGGCTTTTGCAGGGTATTCGTCCTCCGCGAGGCATCCTCAAGCTAAGAGTTCTGTCTTCGCGGCGCCAGTGTCATCGCTCAAAATACTTTCAGTTCTTAGAAAGCAATTTAAAGGGAGACTGCCACGAATATGTCACTAAAGAATGAATGCGGGCTGTCTCATAGCTGTCTTGGCTTAAAATTCGCGTTCGAAATTCATGATGCCCTGTGACCTCAAATGTGGCTATGACCTGATGATACGGAACCACTGCACCAGAGGGTTGGAAAAAGGTGTATGAGTGCGGTCCTACAGTGCCAGACAGGGCGGGGAAAGGTCAGGGAAGATTCTCAAACTGGATTTCACCCAATAACGGTGTACTCTTGTATGATGATGTAAGGTTTTATGCGCTGTGGTTTACACGTATGTATGAAGGCAGGGCTGGTCCTTGTCATTCAGACTATTCTAACCACGGGTTCATTCAGCGCCGAGCGGCTGTAAATAACGCTGCTTCTGCAGCCTGCTGTGTCCCTACTCAACAGATACCGATGTAAATTTCTAATCTCAATATGTTCCGCCCACTGGTTTGCATTTGGATTTGCAAGGGAAATGCGTTTTTGATGCCGATACGTTTTGTATTCTGGGCCGGGCGCACGTCTGCAATGAATCAATCGCGACGGCGGCTCGCCCCAGCTCTTCAGCGTTCCCCCGTGCTCTGATAGCCTGCGAACTTGTTCGAGGCAAAAATATGTAAATGAGACGGTCTAAAACGATTTTCAAAACTGTGTTCTTTGCGTTTGTTTGGGGGGAGGTGCACGTTGTACAGGTCTCTGAGAGTTTGTGTTTTTGAATTATTGTTGTAGAAAGTTAAAACTATGGCGTCTCACTGAACATGTCCTATTCACGTGGAGCGGTCTTAAGATGCTGAAGTTGTTTGGTGGTTAATACGGCTGGTGCTAAAAAACTTGGTTGCCACCACTGCGCTGGTACAAACACTATGCCAACTCAACTGAGTATCACCACGCCACCGTACATTTAAAGAGATTGTGGCATTCAATTAAATTTAAACTGAAGCAGCCATGTGATGGATCATATTGAATAACCCTCTGTTTAATGTTTCGTTTCTCTAAAAGCTCGCCAATGGCCGATGAATACATGTAAAATGAGTCTAAATTCCCCTCGCGACCCCATTCTCCCCAGGAAGCCCCGCAGCCACTGGTATTCATGGCAACCTGGCGTACAGCTAACACCACGTTTTCTAAAGCCACTCTAGGGGGAGGTTCACCGAAGTGCGACACATTCTCTGTAATGTCTTAAACACATGCACAGTGTGGAGGCGCAAAACTGGAAGATTTTGACTGATTGGTGAATGTTAGGGTAGTGTATGAATCATGCGTCTGAAAAGTGAATGCGAGTTGTGTTTAAGCACTGTGACCGTTACCGATCAATGCGGGCTTTTCTACCTTCCCGAAGCTAATTAATGTACGATGTGTTGGTGGGTCGATATTGCTGATCTCTATACATTTTCTCTCAGTGAGCTTAAAATGTAATTTTGAAATTTATCCGAGGAACTCCGAAGCTCAAATCCAAGCTTCTTACTCTTCAGTCAGGCTTATTCAGATTTTCCTGTGCCGGAAACAGTATTTATCGGAACAAAACACGGGAACCAAAATTATGAACCATGTCGATGTACGAAATCGCTGCAACACCAATTCAAGGAGCACGGTGCTCTTGATTATGTCTGTGCATGTAGTATACACTGGGTGCTCCCCAAATGGCGTCAAAACCGCAGGGAATTGGTAAAACTATGTATTTTTGCTTTAGATTAGTTGCCAAAGTTTATACTGTCGGTAGCCCAGCCGGTTTAATCACCTTGGTTCCGAGCAGCGCCAGTCAGGAACCATTCGCGGCTGCGAGATGCCCATTTAGACCATCAGAATGAGTGGAATTCAGCTGCATCGCCGCCAACATAACTGGTCGGGGTCCTGATCTCCCATGCTTGGGTCGGATATCCTTCCAAAAGCAGCATGTTGCGGTTTTGTTGAATATTTGCCGTTGTGCCCGCCGCAGGGAGATTTACCTGCTGGACGACCCTCTGGCGGCGGTGGACTCGCACGTGGGCAAACACATCTTCCAGGAGTACATCCAGGAGGCGCTCAAGGACAAGACGGTGCTGTTCGTCACCCACCAGCTGCAGGTGCGATCGCGCGATCCCCCCCCCGCGAACTTCCGGCGGTCTCGGGAACTCGGTCATGTTTGCTCACATAGATCCCTCCACGTTCTCTTGTAATTGGTCAAAGCCGAAAAAGAGCGTTTACAACAGTACCTGAGTCAGTACGACACCGTGTGTCCGATGCTGTGCCGCAGTACCTGAGCCAGTGCGACGCCGTGTGTCCGATGCTGTGCCGCAGTACCTGAGCCAGTGCGACACCGTGTGTCCGATGTCCCGCAGTACCTGAGCCAGCGCGACACCGTGTGTCCTGATGCTGTGCCGCAGTACCTGAGCCAGTGCGACACCGTGTGTCTGATGCTGTGCCGCAGTACCTGAGCCAGTGTGACACCGTGTGTCCGATGTCCCGCAGTACCTGAGCCAGTGCGACACCGTGTGTCCGATGCTGTGCCGCAGTACCTGAGCCAGTGCGACACCGTGTGTCCGATGCTGTGCCGCAGTACCTGAGCCAATGCGACGCCGTGTGTCCGATGCTGTGCCGCAGTACCTGAGCCAGTGCGACACCGTGTGTCCGATGTCCCGCAGTACCTGAGCCAGCGCGACACCGTGTGTCTGATGCTGTGCCGCTGTACCTGAGCCAGTGCGACACCGTGTGTCCGATGCTGTGCAGCAGTACCTGAGCCAGCGCGACACCGTGTGTCTGATGCTGTGCCGCTGTACCTGAGCCAGTGCGACACCGTGTGTTTGATGCTGTGCCGCAGTACCTGAGCCAGTGCGACACCTTGTGTCTGATGCTGTGCCGCAGTACCTGAGCCAGTTCGACACCGTGCGTGCGATGCCCCGCAGTACCTGAGCCAGTGTGACACCGTGTGTCCGATGCTGTGCCGCTGTACCTGAGCCAGTGCGACACCGTGTGTCCGATGCTGTGCAGCAGTACCTGAGCCAGTGCGACACCGTGTGTCCGATGTCCCGCAGTACCTGAGCCAGTGCGACACCGTGTGTTTGATGCTGTGCCGCAGTACCTGAGTCAGTGCGACACCGTGTGTCCGATGCTGTGCCGCAGTACCTGAGCCAGTGCGACACCGTGTGTCCGATGCTGTGCAGCAGTACCTGAGCCAGTGCGACACCGTGTGTCCGATGTGTCCCGCAGTACCTGAGCCAGTGCGACACCGTGTGTCCGATGCTGTGCCGCAGTACCTGAGTCAGTGCGACACCGTGTGTCCGATGCTGTGCCGCAGTACCTGAGCCAGTGCGACACCGTGTGTCTGATGCGGGAGGGTCGGATCGTGGAGAGCGGGCCGCACGCGCGTCTGATGTCGGCGGGCGGCGAGTACAGCGCCCTCATCTCCACCTACGTGGACGAAGAGCAGCGGGAGGAGGAGGACCCCGGCGCCGACTCCGAGCTCGTCCTGGAGGCGCCCTCAAAGTGAGTACCTCTTGAACCTGGTGTCACCTGGGAGCCTGTGTTTATGTGGGCTGTATGACTGTGATATCCTTAGTTTATGGTGCCGCGCAGCTGTACTGAACGTCATACCAGTGAGTTTGTGCCTAAATACCGTGGAATGAAAAAAACACGTATGTATGACGGATTATTGTGCAACGTCAACGGCACGGCAAAGGCATCATGGCTGAAGTGGTATGTTCTGGATGATTCAACATTAAGCGATACAAGTGAACACATCGACACTAGGGATTCGGATGCGGCCTGCCTAAAGAGAAGTAAGCTCATCCAGCGCAGTCCACTTTGGAATATACATGATTGGGTTAGGATGGGTTGCTTATAAGTGATTGAGCTTATAACTGGTGGAAAGGGTGTTTGATAAAGGGAAGAATGTAGTGCCCTGCTCTGCTTATTGTTATTATTGTTAGCAATTGATAACAACATGTTGAATAAAATAAGTGAATACATCTTTATAGGTATGTATTTGTTAGATGTAAACATTTGAAAGGACATTGCTGCGGGCTGGTCACAGCCCTTGCCGCCCAGTAGAGGAGCTAACACCCGGGAAACATAATATCTCCTACGATGTAGGTATCTTTATTTTTCAAAATTGTACGGCGGAGCCACCTGATGTACACACCTGTGAATAGTTGAAGTCTCCGCCGAGGCGAATGTCACAGTTGTAAAATGGTAACAAATCGCCAAACCCACTGAAAATGCTCGCTTTGGCTAGCCTTCACAAGAAGCGCTGTACGCACGGCGCCGTAATCAGATGAGACGCATCGAAACCGATCCTATTGCGTATATGCTGAGGACTTTGCAAGGTGGCAACTACTATGGACATGCGAACTTCTTGGAGATGCATCTTCACAGGTCACGGAGCTGTGAACATGCAACCTAATAATGGTATCATACGCTGGCGTACCCATTGGATAGACTTGGTCACATCTCCCGTCCAGCGTCGTGCGGGCCGTTGAAACTGTGTTCCTAGACACATCCCTGATTTCTGTATTCACTCCATTGAGATTGGTCCGGCATGGTGAGAACTCGCTGTATCCGTCTGGGAGGTTCCTCAGACCTCCTGTATGCTGACGGAGCCGTCGAAGACGGGTATGACGTCTCCGATGGCGCGGTAGCCGTTCTGGTCGGCGATGTACTTGATGTGGGTGACGGTGCCGTCCGGGTGCTGGAACTGGTAGGACCCTGTCACCACGTAGTTGCCCGTCTCCGGCTCGGCTCCCGGGTACGAGGCTCCAGACTCCTCACGCTGGATGTCGTTAGACGTCCTGAAGCTGGTGGGGAGATGGTTACTGTGCGTTAGTGCCGCAGACGGGGGAATATGAGATTTGTAGATTTGACCGCGCGAGTCTCTGTGAACTCCCTAAGCCCACGGCGGATGAAGTAACATGTTTTGGAAATGAAAGCGAAACACCTTTACTATGGGGATTGATCTGATATAGCCATGTGATAGAGTATACAGAAAACCCCCGGACTAATATTTCGTTTGTCCCAGAACTCGTCATTTGTTGTGAAGTAGCAAGGGTTTAGAGCGGGCTAGACCCCGCCCAGTTCGGCCATCGTCGAACTGCCACCACCAGCCGTCCGGCCCATAGAGCTCGGGGCTTGGTATCGGTGTGCTTCACCTAGTATGCTCATGAAACGCTGTTGCTTTGTAAAACTGTGGGCTCTGAGAGCAACAACATAGGGAACAACGGGACTGGAGAATAGAGCCGTCTTGCTTCGTTCGTCATCGGCCTCTGACGAAGGTTTTATTCAGTGTATACTCCGTGACAGTTGCTCAGCTCGAATCCCAGAAAGCTGCAATATTCCCTCTAACAATGGCACTTCCACACCGCCTGCAAGCACTGGGATAGAAAACTCGTACAGCGGAATTGGCGCTGGTTTCGTTGGCATGGAAACGACGCTCACCCAAAGTCGTAGGACTGGTCCTCGCGGAGGTCGCTCCTGACATCGAAGGTTTGGGAGTCGTCCGCCGGCCGGGCCGCCGCCACCATCACCAGACCCAAGATCAACACCTGAGGAGACATCACCTTTTAGCAGAGATTCACGGCGGTGTTTGCCATTGTCAGAGGCAGGAGGCATTCCATAGTCAGTGCCTCGTGGTCAGAGCCGGTTATGGCTGATAGTTTGGGAAAACATGACTCGCGTAGCTCTTTGTAGCTCTTCGTGCTCTTTGTGAGCTCTTTGTATGATGGGCTGCCGTGGTAGGGGCAGTGCATGTAAGCTTTTGATCCTTTTCGTACGTTGTGAAGTAACGAGCTCTCCTGTATAAGCCTGGATTTTACATTTGTTGGCTGATCCAAGTAATTGCCACCAAGCGTGAAGGCGTCACAGCACCTGGGGGGATGCTTGGTGAAATAAGGATAGTAAATTCATCTCCCATGGCTAATTGTGCCGAGGTCTTGGAATTTATGTAATCCCTGAATTGGTTGTGAAACAAAATAGTTAAAGTTGAATTCTACAAATAAACTGTTCCTATAGTCATGGTTTCTGTTGACTGTTACATCTCCATTTAGATCTGAGGTAAAACGTTGTGTCGGGACGGTGGCCGTTTATATATAGGTATTTGAAACATTTTAGTTTTGAATATTCTCAAAACTTTATGTTTTTGCCCCAGTAATTTGTAAAAGTTTGCGCTTTCATTTTCTCTCACTTTTCTGTCGTAGGTTTCAATTTTCGTCTACGGTTGATCCCATCTACCCCGTAGTTTTGCTGTAGCCTGAAGGTTATTTCATTTACTATTCATTAAATATGGTTTGTGTCTAATATTGTTTTTGTCTTTTCATCAGGCAGTATAGACACTTACGCACTTTATTATTTTCCGAAATCAAATTACAGGTAGCAACTACATAGCTTGTTTAACGAAACCCCATCTTATAGTGTATTTTTCAACCCCAAATTGTTCGTAACAGTTTGCAATTTTCAAGTCCAAACAGCGAATTCTTTATTTTGGGCCTCGGAGACGCCACATTTGAGACATCGCACTGGAGGTGGACTCTGATTATGAAGCGATATAAATTACACCGGGCTTTTCAAGATGGTTGTAAAATGCACCTGGCGCCATGGTTTGAAATGCCCTCTGTATTTTAAGCCTCAGACAAATACTGCGTAAATTTTTCCAGCATTAAATAGGTAACCGCTTCGCAACAAGCAAAAATGTGTTTCCCAAGTTAAACGAGGCGTGTCATTGGCCAGCGACCGACGACATACCAAGCAATACCAGAGTTCGGATCACGAGGGGACTACTAACCGTCTTCATGGCTGGGTATCCCGTGAAGTGGCCCGCACTGGCTGCTCAGCTGAACCTGGACCTGCGGTTATATACTCAGCACTCTTCAGATGACCCTGCGATTTTGCTCCCCTGCCCCTGCTGACCTTACTGCAGAGACGAAAATGGTGTTTTGGCTCTCTTTTCACAAGGAGTGTATATTTCCATTCGACCGGAATATTTGTACTTTATACTGGCGTATGATGTTTTTTTGTCCTTGTTCTGTTTTCATTTTGGATAGCGGTGAGTGAAATTACGAGTGATTTGCGTCGCTACCTGGGTCCAGCCTGACGAATGGGCCGATGCAGGCCGGCGGGTTATTTAGCCATAGAGCATCGGCAGGACGTGCGGACCCGTCCGCCAGGGGGCGCCGACGACAGACGAGCCGGCCGATCTGATAACGGCTGATGGGTGCAGGGATCCACCCGCGGCGCGCTCACATTAGGACACATCAGCGGCCGGGCAGTCAGTCGTCGGCGGTGACCCGACGACATGGCTGTCTCATCGCTAGCCCGCGGCTGTCGCCGCCAAGGTCGGGCCGTCGGCAGGGACGAATGAAATACACCCGGTTGTGTGTCCGTCTCACTCTCAGCCTCAGCTGGGCTTGGGGCTGGAGGCCGGGAGCTGGGGGTGGTGGTGGTCTTTCTGGTCAAGGAGCTGCAGTATGTAAAACAGATGCTCATCAATAACAGCTACTCATGCCAGGAAATTGACGATGAGATCAAGAGAGCCCTGGATCTATTTCATGAGAACAAAGACCAGAAAAACAAAGACATCTCTAACACAGAAAAAACAGAGGTTCATAAGTTATTCTACAAGAATCAGATGAGCAACGGATACAAAGAAGATAAGGAAAGTCTTGAAGAACATCATCCAAGAAAAATGTGACACCTAAACAAGGACATGATATGAAAACTGATAATATTCTATAAATCCCCGAAGTCCTGCAACCTAGTTCTGCGAAACAAGGAGAAAAGTAGTTTTCTGAAAGAGACTAGCATTGTCTACAAATACAAGTGCCCCTACGGAGATTGTAAGCTCCAAGACACTGCCTCTTACATCGGACACACTACTAGGGTATAGTGGGGTAACGCGCCCACCTGGGTAAGACGCCTACTACTATGTCCAGGCTAATGTATGAACTGTAGCCTCCATCTGGTATTTTTTTCTGGTAGCGGCCTTTCTGATCCTGACCTGGGCATGATTGGACGCGCCCAGTAAACTCCGGTATTTTTCAGCAAACATTTGTTGCTTTTTGCATCTCCGGACAATGAAAACAATCTGTCTTAAAATTACGATTGTACTCTATGCGATGTAAATGTGCTCACCCTACCAACTTTGTCACTGAATTGTCTTAAACGTAAGTATAATGATATTCCTATTTGTTCACGTGAAGCAAAGGTAAAATATACGCTGAGAGTTTTATGACGGCCTTTTAATCCGGGGCTTGGGCGTTTTACCCCGCTATCGGGGTAAAACGCCTTTTATGGTCTCAAGAAAAATAGATTTCGCACATTGCATCATGTCAGAATCACAAATTTCTCTCTGAGTGTAGAAAACGCTTAAAGACTTAACAAAAAATAAAGTAATTCCGTCCTGGCAGGATCGGTACAGACGAATTCTCCTTAACGTATGCGTCTTACCCCTCTACCCTACCTCCTTGTCACGCAGACTTACGATGCATCTCCAAACTGGTGGCCCCGCAGAACACACAAAACCGTCCATAACAAGAAGCTATCAGAAGCGACCTGACCGAAAACACCTGCATCCTGATCGAGAACCTAACCGAAAACGACTTCGAGTAAAGCAGCCTACATACAGCATTACCTACCCAACATGTGCAACCAACGAGAACATCGCGGTATCATCACCCTGAACAGCGGGTGAACGCACGTCGAGGAAGCTGAGAGGAAAGATAATTAATGCGAGAGTAAATGCGAAGGTATCTTTGTTTGAGTGCACAGCGTGAAAGTTTTTTAATACTGATGAGGCGAGAGAGACAGAGAGAGACAGCTAGATATGTGACCATCAAATGTAATCATGTTGCTTTTATAGTACTAGATTTAAATATTAATAATATGTGTTATAATTTGATATATGTGACTCGCCTATTGTTCTACCATTGCCTGATGATGATGGAGTCCGTGAAACGCGTCGTAATACATAATTTAAATGTCTCTAGGCGAAACTTTATACAATTGAGAACGAAGACACGAAAGTTATAAGAACAAAAGACAAGTTGGAGAAAAACTGGTAAAGCCAAATATGCAGTCGCTTATAATAAAAAATTCCAGTCAGGTCTCTATGTACCTCCAGATATATATATAGATATATACTAGATGCGTGCGTGCGTGCGTGCGTGCGTGCGTCGCGTGCGTGCGTCGCGTAAAATGGGCCAAAAATGTTGTACCTGATTCTGCGTTTCAGGATATCACAACGCTTTAAATGACCAGCAAGGCTAAAGAGGGACCATATCCTAAACTGTTTGTCGATGAGGTATTTCATCTATGATGCTATTATTGAGATGAAGTTATATAGTTGTCGAAACTATCTAAACTGAGCGTTCTCCACTCTTTTGTTGTTTTTTTCTTTTTGAATTGTTAGAATCACACCATAAAATGATACTGTCTCTGACACCGTCGGGCCCATGCGTCTCTTGGAAATATATTGTAAACCCAGGTATGTCGCCAATAAAGGACTTCTGCCTTCTTATTTATAACCGATAGCTATTCTCCATCCGGAGATTATAGCGCCTACAGGCAACTAGTCCCCAAAACAATAAATTTGTATGGTAGGTATGCACTGGGCGTCCAAATTTGTTGCACTGTGCATATGGAGCTCGTGTCGTCAATATTGTGACTTAATCATGCCATTGCGGCCTAGCATCGAGTGACACGGACGGTAGGTGTGAGCACGCGACAGCGCATCGCTGTTGTTTGTGTTTATAGGACAGGCACCAAGGCCGACGCGGTCCCAGCCATCATTCAGTCTTTTAGCCGTGATACGTCAGCCCCAGGAGCAGTTACACCCGTTACCTGCAAGATAGTCGCAGCGAATTAATCAGCGCCCAAGCGCAAGCAGCTGCTCGCCAGCCGGCATTTCTGTCGGTATCCGGTTGGCTGCAATGGCGTATTGGGTACCGGCGTTGTGCTTGTCATCTTAATCAGTCTGTCAGGTGATGATCCATTCGAGAATTGATGTGTTAATTGTTTTTACTTTCTAATTCTCCTTCAAGGTGCTTTCAACAAAGCCCTGCAGTGTGTTAGCGTTGTAATAACCTGCGCGCTGATGAAGGCTTCTTCCCCGACTGCGCTTGAAAGGAGAGTGAAGACATTGAACGTCTGACAGATCCTGATTATATTGATATATGTTTGTGTCATAGGTTCTCAAGTATTTTTTTCATTTTTCCTGTGTATTTCTCATTTACACTGCCCGATTTTGCTTACTATTTGTGATTGAGTGTTTGTTGAAATCACCTAGAACTTCTCTGTCGTTGTACCACAGATGTCCTTTTTCTAATTATATTTGGCTTTCTTTGTAAACGTATCCTATGTAAACGTCTCTGTCTCCCCCGTCAACGTATCCGCTGCCACACATGCGGTCTATGTGTCCTGGATGTTGACCCTGCCGTCGAACACGGGGATGGCGTCACCCAGCGCGCGGTAACCGTTCTCGTCAGCTATGTACTGGATGTAGGTGACGGTGCCGTCCGGGTGCTCGAACTCGTAGGACCCTGACACCACGTAGTTGCCCGTCTCCGGCTCATAGCCCGGGTACGAGATTCCCGACTCCTCGACGAAGATGTTGTTGGACGTCTCGAAGCTGAAAGAGAAAGAGAGAGAGGGAAAGTTCACGGGAGTGTTGATGTTTATATATTGCGACATAGTAATAGGTACACATGCATGTTTATGTTGTTATAAACTGAATTTGCTAAGAATTTCAATAACAGAAGAGCAAGGGGCTATCACGTTTCCTTTTTCATAGATGATTTTTTCTGTTCCAAGTGGATCATCGGTAGATGTTTTGGTATACCAGATACAATAAGTTATATCAAATATGAAAAGTATTTGATATTAAATAATCATTCATATTTTGCGTGTAGTTTGTAAGTACGGACGCAAACATATGCTATTCTCTTACTGTTCGAGCTTCCAAGAAAAAGTGGTATGAAAGTAAAAAAACCCGTGATGGCAATGCATAATTTCATAATAATGTATATGTTCTGCCCTCATTTCTTCTAACACTATATTATTAAAAACGTACAATATTCAGTCCTTCTTGATAATCACCTTCAATGTGCAAAACGTACCTCTGGTCGAAGGACTGGTCCTCCCTCAGGTTGTACACTTGGGACAGTATTTTCGCCTCCTTGTCGGGGCGAGCCGCAGCCATCAGCGCAAGAACCAACACTCCAACCTGTCGTTGAAATCATTGTTTAGGGTGAAAGCACGATTTGGACGTAAATGTGCAGTGGAGGCCCTGGTACGGGAAATCACGCACAACATGAAACCTGTTTTTAAAGTTTTCTGAGGGGACGCCTCAGGTTTCGATTTTTGAGGGTTTCGTATGCCTTAGACCGTTTTTTAATTCTCATAAGCTTTGTGCTTATGTTTGTTCTATGTCTATTCTAATTAACGGCTAGCTGAAATAAAACCATTGACTTTAGATTTACGCGGTGGAGGAATGCCTTAAAGGGAATGTGGCACCTTGGTCGAATCCTGGAATTTACTGAAATTAGGCGTACTATTAGCCAAAAATAATGAAACCACTCATGATTTCTCTGAAAAATGTACAATAGGCTCAATATTTTGTTTTTAAAAATACTCCTCTAGAAAAAGAAATAGATATCAGCCTGTGGATGATGTCACGATCTGGAAACCACTCCCATACTTGAAACGCTTCAAGGGCTTCGATTGGCTGAGGCTCATCGTGACGTCAGCATATGTCGTCACACCAGCAGCTCACAACAATGGTAGGGGGGATGATAATGATGGTGAAAAATAATTTTTGGAATAGACCAATTGCCACTCAGGAGGTGATTCTAGGGTTAAAATGGAGACTTTGAGTGCAGAAGATATTGTTCTACCTTGCAAAAGAATTTAGACCATGGGCTAGTGAAAATTTCGTCTCTGATGGTTGTTTTCCTGGCACCTACCTAGTGTTTCATTGGACCTGCTACTCTCCGTTTCTCTTGCAAATAATTCCAAAAGTATTTGTATTAAGGCAGTGTCAGTATGCGTATCTGTTACCTGACAAATTTTGCAACATGTTCTTACAAAAAAACTTAACTGGGTCAGGTCAGGTCACTGAGTTATGACGTCATTCCTGTGTCCATGGATAGTGATTGTTTTGTAGTGGAAATCTAGCTTGCTCTTAGAAATGCAAGATGAAATTTCTGGATAACATTCAAAAGCTGTTGAATTGAAAAATGTGAAGTCACAAACAGATGTCCGGTAAGGTCCATAGCTATGTCAGCAGAGGTCACCAAGGGTATGCAATATCATCTGAGAGTGTTAAAGAATTGCAATTAAACGCAGTATAACTATGATTTTGGTGTAATGGAGATCATTTGGCCCATACTTATTAGGGTTATGCATGCTATTGCTTTGTTGGGGTAGTTTATGCCTTTGACCTTACATCAAGACCACCCTGCTACCTGAACTCTCGGCCTTGTTCCTCTCCCCCAGAAGGCGACGGGTACCGGGAGAGTCCTGGTGGAGTTGGTATGTTCTACATAAGAATGTTACTGCATTAACTTGACTTGATATAAGGTGCTTGGGTACTAGGTAACTGATTTTTGTCTCTGCAAGGCCTTTCAGAAGTAGTTATTTCCGTTTGATTTCACGTTTATTGCCATTGTAACAATGTGTCTATGCGTGAAAGGGGAGCCTCATCTGGCCTCACCAAGGAAGCGGACAGGGTTCATCTTCGCTCCGACGGCCCGGTGCGAAGATTTAGCAAATATCTGGCGGCATTTATGTGTTTGTTCCAGCTCAACGAGACGAGTCGCATGCAATATGTTCTTCTTAGGTAACGGCATACCTTTATATTTGACCATGCCCTGAGGTCAAGGACCTCGGGTCAGGGTCAAATAACGACATGTCAAGGTCATGTTGCATACCATTTTAAGTCCTGTGTCATGAAGCAAAAGGATTGTTGTATCTTTGTGTTCGAAAACCTAGGCAGATGTACTTCATAACGGTGTACGTTGGTGACATCTGGTTACCTCATTGTTGACCTGACCTCAAAATTATTGTCAGCAATTCCGATTATATATTCCATGGGCTTTCGAATGATAGGAAAAATTGAAATCTAGCCCTTTTAACAGCCGAGTTGCACTCTGGTTTAGTCTTTCACTTTTTAGAATAGCAAAATTAGCTTACCGGGTTAACACTTGGACTGGAGGGTACCGCGGAGCCCCACCCCCACCTATTTTCCAAGGTGTCCGGAGAACTGCTCGTAGTCGAAAGGTGATACTAGGCCACATTTGAGAGCATTTAACGGCTTGTCGATTAGCGAAGACATTTTTTTCATCGGTTGAATTTCGTTTTACTCATAGGCTTTCAAAGTCAGACCTGCATTTTGAGATTGCCGGAATCGCGCGTTCGGACCAGTTCACTTGCATTGGAGACCGAGTGGTGATGTCATAACGCCATATAACCGGGATGATATGTTAAGTTCGCCTCAAATGAAGGTCAAGGTTAATTTAAAAGGTCACAGGTCAAGGTCATATCAACACTTTTAATGTCATTGACCCCAGTGCCTCCGGTTATATAGCGTTACCTGGTCTGACGTATATTATGCTATGACGTCATAGTTAAGGTACCTCAATGTAAAGGTCGAGGTCAAAGGTCAGGGCCAAACTTCATTGGTAAAGTTCAATCATCATATTCTATTAAACAGTTGCTATAGTGTTCGTAATAGTTGTACATTATAGATAGTATACCACATTGTGACATTATAGGTTGATGACCTTGAATGACCTTGACCTTAAAATAGCAAGGAAGATGATTTGCAATCTTCCATCTATGACCCTGGTCCGCCTTTAGATTATTCTCGTCTTTTTTCCCGCATAATCACATCATTTTCCAATAGGTACCGAGCATGGCCAATATTTGACCTTTTTGACCTTATTTGACCTTGAAGAAATGGACCTAGGTAAATGAAAATAAGCCATGATTTAGACCACCATAGCCCCAACCCACCCCCAACCGGCGTTTTTCTACGCCTCTTAGTTTCCGAGATCTTAGGAGGGGGCTAACCAGTACCCTCCAGTGCGCGTTAGAGCCAGACTCCTATCCGGTGTGATTATTAAATAATGACGTCATAAGTCAGTTACCTGACTTGACACAATTTTTTGGAAAGCTTAAAAATATTATTCAATTATAATTTTTACAAAGTTTTGTTTCTTCGGTGTGATTAGGCTCATAAACATTCGCGAAAAACAGAGGAACAGCACCGATTGGACACTCGGGCGATACGTGAAATGACTGGTAGAAAGGAAAATTTTCAATTGCCCATGGTCGAAGTTCTTTTGAAAGCTAGACCTAAAACAAAACCACTAAAAGTTATAATTTTTCATATAGAATCATGTGTTAAGTGGCAACTGAGCAACGATAACATTGTTTTATCCCCTAACATGCGCCGGAGTTTTTGTTAGGTTTTAGCTTTTTTCTACGGAAATATCGAGTTCCAAGACAAATGAAATATGGTGTACCGGGTTTTCCGACTAGCTTTACAACTTGGCTATCTCAGGTAAAATCACCTTGTGAAGGTGCCACATTCCCTTTAAATGATAATTTTTTCCTTACCGAAGACCTGACATTTTCAGTGCGTTGTGGTGGGTTATCTCGCATCTCCGTGATTCCTATATAAGCTAATTTGAATATATAGCCAATAGAAGAAAGTCGCGTCTGCTGATGTATGCAGTAATGTAAGCTAACGTCCCTGAGACCTCGGATTTTCTGTGTTATACCTGTTTAGAATCCCTGTGTGCTGACTGCTGAGCCTAATTAGGTTTTGGGACAGAACTTTCTGTTCCTTCCTGTTTTTTGTCCGTCATGTTTGGCAAATGCTTCCGGGGATTGGTTTATTATTATTACGATTACAGCGATGCTTCCAACATTCTGGAGGCGGCGCTGGCATTTGCTTAGGTGTGTGTTTTTATTTTGTTTTGTTTTTAGACACTTAACACGCGCATTGACGGAGGTCTGAGCCACCTCGCATGACGGGGGGTACCCCCCCTAGATCTCGGGACCACGGTAGTGCGAAAACGGTAAACGGCGTTGCTGCCCATCCACTCTCCATCGAAAAATTTCACATTTTTTGTGTACATTTAGGTCCGGTCAAACATGCCTTCATAGGGATACATGTAAAATTAAGTTTTCGGCATTACATCTTACGTAGATGGCAAAACACTTGAACTATATGATCCTCTTAGCAAGCCGAATCGAATATATATAATTTGACCTTGCTAGGTCAATCGATTTGACCTGACCTGGGTCGGTCGGTCAAATTATATAAATGCATATATTAGACCGAAGCCCGGCGAGTCTAATGCAGCTAAAATAAATGCTCTATCCCATCCGTTACTGATTATTCCGTAAAAACATTTTCCCATGTATTTCCATGGGGTCTGCCTGTACCTGACCTTGGTCATCGATATCAAAATACCAGACATATGTTGAGAACTCGGTGGGCCATTATGATATGTTTCATCGATAGTTCACCCTGCTCCGACTTATGTATTTAAACTTTTTTGAGGTGTCCGACCTGTACTGACCTACCTGAATGACCTAATCTTGAATTTTCACGAAGTTGTAAAATGATGAGAAAAGGTATGTAGGCCTACGCCCGTTACATTCCAAACCCCGTCTTGTTAAGCACTACCGCCCGTTGCGTGGTGCGCTGTGAGTCCGATTATGGAGTTTAGTATAGACGAGAACCGGTTTTATCGAAAGATATTCCTGTTTAGCTCCCCGCTCTGGGAATTAGGGGATGATCCAGGCCCTATTGCGAAAATCCGAGAGCTTTTGGTGCCAGGTGATTTTTCAAAAATTACCCTAGACAAGGATCGAAACACGCGAGTCATAATTGTCATAACCAGGAAACACGGCAATAATAGCGCATTCGTTTCGTTTCTTAACGTCATTTATCTTGGGTATTTTTCAAGGCCAGTAGGTATTTCCTGAAAAAAGTCTGCCGCCAAAAGCTCTCGGATTTTCGCAAGAGGGCCTGGACCATCCCCTCAGTATCCGTCTCCTAAAAGGCACTTCGTCCGAGCCGACAGGGCAGTCTAAGTGTTTGGTCCCGCCGTTTTTGGAAAAGAAACAATAACGAAACACCGGTCTCAGATTTCCCGCCCTTATCACCCGGAGTCAAGTTTTAAGGTTGATGTGTGGGTTGGCTGCTTGCTTTCCGCTGTGTTCTTACCGGTTTCATGGTGTAGCCTCTTGAAGACGAGACTGGCGACGCCAGGAGAGGAGGCACTGCGCTTTATAACCTTCAGAGGTGCTGTGGCTGATGAGATTGTGGCTTAGCGAGGCTTCTTCTCACGATTTCGTGGTACAATCTAGCCGAGTGTTCTAAGTGTTGTTTTTCGGTGGCGTGGGCGTGACTCAATTCACGTTTTACCATTGTTCTGGAATGCGTAATCATGCGTTCTGATGCTGGCGGCCTTTTGTTTTTACTTTATTTGCTGATGATAGCATGTCTATGATATTTGTACATGTGTGGTGGGAAGTTACAACTCCCATCTTTTCCCAGTCAGAGATCTGCGTGACCGAGAAGGCTATAGAAGAGAGGTCTGGTAAAAGCAAACACGAACGAATCTGTTTAAAAGGTGTTCACTCCATCTCTCTGTGTGTTTTCCTGATTGCAGAAAAGTTGCATAAAATTTCACACACGAGGCCCTAGCTGCTCTCTATGGTCGTTGAAAGCTTGGGGACGGGGGATGCGTCCCCTACCTTGTGAACCAGGGGGCGTCGTCATCTCAAGTTTTGAAGCTTGACCAGGTATTCCTTGCCGCATGCCTTTTCGAGTTTACCTGAATATTCCCGGTGTTGGAGTCGGTAGCTGGCTCGTTAGCGCTCTCCAGGACAGGTAATAAGCACGGGATTTTGCCCCACTCTTCGTAATCCCACTACCCAGTCGTTGCCGGGTCTGAGTCCGCCCCCCCCTCCCGCAGGGAAAATCGCCGGTGACGCGCCCGCTCCTCGTGCTCTCTCTCTCACGCTAGAAGCATGCTGGGGACTGGGGAGGATGAGTGCTGAGACGGCAAATTTGGCAATGTATACATCCTACTGGATACAGGATGTATATCACCTACAGGATGATCCCCACCCTCTCCGGGAGTTCCCTTCCCCTAGTACCGTGTTCTGTTGGATTATACATGCAAATTCAGACACATTTACTTCATGATGGTGCAACGTGGCCAATGATTTAAACTAAAGGGAGCGTCCCACTTTTATAATGGGATTTGAACTGAGATAGCAGTTTTGTGGAGCGTGACGAGAAACCGCTATTGGCAGATTTTATTCTACCCAGAGCTCTCTGTATGAAATTTTCGAACGCTTTAAAGTCCAAATTAAAAGCGCTATTCTACTGTTTCAAACCATGAAGGTAACTTGATCTGGCAGGGCTTATCACGTGATAACTGTTAACAAATGGCACGCCCCGCAACGTTACATGCATAGGCAGCCAGATTCGTGATTACACGCGATTATTGGGTTAACGCATGGTAGTAAGACAAGAGGTGGTTTTTAGGATTGAGGTGGAAAAAATTGTGGTCTCATGATTTTCAGGTCCATGTAGTCCACAAATAGTTTATTTTAGAACTTGGGCAAAGTGGTCCATCCCTTTAACGATTAAAATATGTGGACCGCTGTGCGCAGGCTCTCTCCTAATTTGACGGAAAAGGAGGCATTCTCAAAAAGGAACTAGCTACTGATTTATCGTATTCATCATGATTAATACCAAATGGGGCTGAAGTGAGTCGGTCTGTGGCTCTGTTGTTGTCCTTGGCTTTTTTCTGGCGTCAGCAGCAGCTGTTTGGGTCTGGCGACGGTTAACGGCGGGACGTCCACCGCACCATTCACGTTGCTTTGGGTTGTTGATTGTGAAATTAGAAATTGGTGTTCATTTGTAATGCTATAAATCTCACTCATGACCTTGGCCTTGGTCCTCAGTGGCAATCAGCTAGTAGACTCGATATACCTTGCTGTCAGAGTGTCAAAGCATATATTCATTCTGCATAGCGTAAGACGATTTTGACTTTATCTCGATTTTGACAAACGACTTTATATCGCATTGGGTTTGTTAATTTTACGTGTGTATGGGGGGATTCATTGACTCTCGGGGACTGCAACAAAAACCCCGGATGCATGAGCAGCTTTATTACGCTCAATTTACGTACCGGTCACAGGAACGGACTTTTTGATTAATGTGACCGGGAGTCCGCCTCGGCACCCTCGGTTACATGTGCCCGCTACCGGTACGTAGATAGAGCGTACTAAAGCTGCTCATGTATCCGGGGAAGTGGCGATAGTCGGTCTGGGAGGTGAGTGGAAACTCGGCTCAAGATCGTGATGAGATAGCAAAAATGGCATTTTTAATGGGATTTCAGCCAGAAGCCTGGTTTGAGGACGCCGTCGACACCCGACTTTACAGCGCACGATATGCTTCTAGCTGCTTTGATTATTTTCCGGAAATATAGGAGGGGTTGTTTTAGCGACAACTTCGGTAAAATAATCTTCCTTTTTCCCATACTTGTGCAAATTGACACGGTGATAAATTGTTGAAAATGCTGTGTGGTATTTGATTTTACTTGTCCACTCCCAACAGCCACACTTGCCCAATTACAGGGAGTATTGGCGTGGGTGTTTAAAGATCTTCTCCACCGGGTCAGATCGGGCATGGAAAGTGGTTTCCCGCCGTGGGGATTGAACCCACGTTAATCCATGCTGTCCGATCTGAAGACAGGCAACGAAGCCCCTAGGCTACCCGGCCCCAATTTTTTCGCTCTAAGTGTGTCCTATTTTTTAAGGAAATTCCGTGGCTGGATACATTAGATACCATAAAACTGGAATTGTGTATTGGATTTATTGCGTGGGTGTAAAATTTCCGTGCGCATATCAATTGGAACGTGGTTTAAGTCAATATGTTGAATGGAAGTTTGGGTTATCCTCATATGAGAGTTGAAAGACCTCTTACAAATGCTTTGATTTACCTCTTTTATTATTCAGACTTTTAAATGCTTCGAGTGGCTTAAATGATGAAGTATGTAATACAAACACGGTTTGAATTGACGTCCTTCTGATTTCAGTTCCGTGAAAAAAACATCATTCGTGGTTCACCCATGTTTATTAAACCATTTATAATTAAGACATTGGCAGTGTTGATTCAGTTCCTGTTTCTCACCTTTGGCATTTATTAACGACACTCAACATCGTGTCTTTTTTCCAGTGTGTGAAATCGTAGCTGTAAAGTTGTATGAGACCATCGGAAAGCCGGAATTGAAAGACTTGTTTCAAACAGTGGCGCGTGGAACAATAGATCTGCTCCCATTCTACCGAACCGTGAATTTGGCGCCCAAAGTTACAAGCTCAGAATTTGTTTGATAACCTGTCTCGTGCTGTTCCTACTGAGGTAACCGCCCCCGCAAAGAATACCTATTGGTGTTGTACTACAACCGACTTACTTAAACTGCTAGATCACAAATGCATCTGGTCGGTAGGTACCGATCAGCAGTACCAGTGCCGTATTGCAGCAATCCTGGCGCTCTCCGCGAACAGTGTACCGTTTGACCTGACCCCTGTGACCTCAGACGTCCTGGATGTTGACGCGTCCGGTGAACACGGGGATGAGGTCACTCTCGGGTCGGTAGCCGTTCTCGTCGGCTATGTATGAGACATAGTGTACGGTGCCGTCCGGGTGCTCGAACTCGTAGGACCCTGACATGACGTAGTTGCCCGTCTCCGGCTCAGCGCCTGGGTACGAGATTCCCGACTCCTCGACGTTGATGTTGTTGGACGTCTCGAAGCTGAAAGAGGAGGTTTTGCCTCATTTGCTGGGCTAGCTCTGTTCCTCATATCATAGCAATGCACATTTATGGGGTATTGTTAAAATTCACATTCCGAACGATTTGGGAGTACTTTTTCACTGCCCAATAGTAGAGATCTTTTAATTCCATGGCCAATGCGATGGTCCGTGATTTTGTTTCCGTATCCATGGTAGCTCAAAGCATACGCTTGTTGTGAGTAATGGCCGAGCCAAGTTTACTTTTAATTGAAGTGTAACAAGAGTATTTCTATATCACATGGGTTGCCCTTGTGTCGGGTTACCATGCTATGCTGTTAATACAAGCAACTATGTTATTAAGTGGCTATAGATGCTGGGTACATATTACACGTATCGTGGGGTAATCATTTCGTAAACCGCCCCGGTAGCTCAGTTAATGAATAAAAGTTAAATATAAATTAACCCAACAGTGCACTTATTTTCCCAAGGTATGAAACTGGGCTCAAAGCTGTCCTTCTTCCATCGCGAAGTTTGTTGTCTCAATCGAGAAAATCATCCGACCAAAGACATTTAAAACGAGCGCTGTCGGCGCCAGGCCCCGCCTGACTTACAGGTAGTCGTAGCTCTGGTCCTCTCGTAGCTCGTTCTCGTAGGTGATGGTCTCGGCGTTTCTCTCGTCGATGCCCTGAGGCGCAGCGGCGACCGCCGCCGCCAGACAAAGCACGATGACCTGGGCAGCCACACGGAGTCAGCGCTATAATGGACTGCTCGTGAACTCGGAGTGGAAGCTGCTGTCAAAAAGTAAGAGTTCTGAAGGAGAAAATTAGCACCCGGATGTAGAAGACAAAGATCGGAATAAACGGCACCTCCATCCTGACTGCGTCGCTTAAAAGCTCAATTCTGTTCTCATCAGCTTTAAAATGTTCTCGAAGATTTTTGTTGTTTCTGTCTTTAAATTCCGTTCCGGTCAGCGGCAGTCGCTGGCTGTCGGACCCACATGGTGCGGGGGCAGCTTGTGCATATTTTTGTTCATCTATTTTCACTCACCCGCCCAACCCGACGCTTAAGCTTGCCACCAGGTGCTACCTACTATCCTGGGTTGCCTTTTGAGTGAAGCTGAAGCTTAATCCATTATTATTCGTTCAGTTCCGTCTTCCTGTGTCGAGCTTGCCCCCCGAAAACGTTTTTTTAGTCCAACTCAAGCGAAATTGTCAATACAAAAATAGTCTTTAACAAAGCCTCATATTACAGTGCCACAATTCTGAAAAGCCGGAAGCGCTTTTTAATTTAGTTTTTATATTTTTGAAAACAGTTGTCCTTGGAGCGGCCAGGGTTATGTGCTAGAAAAGAACGTGATATGTTCCAAGCCGGCTCTACTCCATAAGGGACATAATATCTTCTGGTCGTTTATCGAGATTATTTTGTCCTGGAAGTTTACTGAAGAAACTAATTACATACACGAAATGGGGGAAACTCGTACGACAAACTTAATAGTCTCTTGTGTGTATTACCCGGATGACTGTAAGATGGCACCAGTATAACGCCGCACAGCGGTAAATACCCTCGAATAGGTTGCCAACGTCGGCTAACTGTGTCTAAATCGAAAGAAACGACGATTTGAAGAGGGCCCACTCACCAGCTGCATGATATGGCTGGAAGACTAGTCACCTAGGTTTCACTGGTGGAACTGGGCATCAAATCGGTCGCTTTATACAATCACGCCGACCGCCTCCGAGTCGGCCTTGCATCTCTGGCTCATCCCCTTTCGCGCACGGTGTTTGCCGCTTTTTGCTGTCCGTTACTCGTCTTCGCTGGCATGCTGGCATCAGAGGATGCTGCCCTGGAGGTGGAAGAAACCTCCGGCTCTGTCACTGCCACGACACACGTCGGCCAGCTAACTCAGCAGCAGCGCGGGGGGAGCGTCCGGGTGCTGATGGTGGGATAAATATCAGGGTATTTTCAGAGGGCGGGCTTTTCAATATAGTCAGGGATTTCCGGCGTCTGTTTGACTCCACCAAGCAGTGCCGAGTTGCCGACAGGCGGATTTGCAGAGCTTACACAAAACAGGGTGATGTCGCCATATGCGCGCACTTGGACGAATACAAAGCGGCGCCGCTGCAATTATCCTAGGCTGATGCAGTGCGAGAAGAAACAATGAGATGTGCAAACACTGGGGACAGCTACCGGCAGGATAACACGACTGCTCAATGCTCAGCTCTCAGGAACAGTCGGGCTGGTTGGGAAGCTGGTTGTTTATTGTCTGTTAACGATATGTTCTAAGGGCAGGCGGGACCAGGGCCTCTGACAATGAGCGAGTGACCGTGAGCCATGGCCGAGAGTCTAAGGCCAGGTACATGGCCGACGTGAAGGTATCTGTCGCAAGTTTCCTTGCACCGCTGCGTTGTCGCCGGTTTCCTTGGTTACGGTGTTGGAGTCGTGCGTTGTGTCGCCAGTTGCCTTGGTTACTGTGTAGGAGTCGTGCGTTGTGTCGCCGGTTGCCTTGGTTACGGTGTGGGAGTCGTGCGTTGAGTCGCCGGTTGCCGTGGTTACGGTGTGGGAGTCGTGCGTTGTGTCGCCAGTTGCCTTGGTTACTGTATAGGAGTCGTGCGTTGTGTCGCCGGTTGCCTTGGTGACGGTGTGGGAGTGGTGCGCCGCCGCTTTTCTGGGCGGCTCCCTTCACCTGCCGTGCGTTGCCGGCGCATGCGGCATGCTGATGCGGCAGTCAGTTTTTACCGCTGATCCAAAACTCTCTATCCCAGTTGAATCTGAACTAGACGTTGTTGGGTGGAACGGATGCGTGGACTTTTCACAGCGCCCCTCGTTTGTTTCATCGGGCTTCATCACTGAAACCGGCCCTCGTTCAATGTCACGGCGGACGGCTTCGCCGGGGTCACGTTTTGCTGATCAGCTTTTTGTTCAGCGCCGCTCGCGTGAGCGTATTCCTCACGACTTTTACCTTTTGGTTGGTATAAGAGGCCTAACAGATAATGAATTAAGGGAAAGAATGGACATTAATTATTGAAGACAAAATTGTTTAGATGGAACTCTCGTGAAACGCCACAACTTTATGCATTTAATAGTATTTAACCTCATATCAGCTTTTTATAACATACGGGAGAACCCCTGGCTCCATATTTCGTTCTCCCTAAACATGTTTGCGAAGAAACAACGGCTTCCTGAGCCGGGCATTACGTAGGTTTGGGAGGCAAACCAAAGTCGAAAGAAAAACGTGCGCAGTGAAAATTGCGCTACAATATGCCTTTTCTAGGATTTGGGAACTGGAGACGAAAAGAAAAAAACGTCACGGGGTGAAAATATGGTCAAGATACATTTTCCTATAGCCCCAATATTTATACTGAACTTAATTCTGTTTGAAGTTGAGAGTTGAAGCACCAAAATTCTTACAAGCTAAAAGGAGTCGGGGAAAAGAGGTCAACGCGGGAAACATATTTGCCCCGAGTTTTCCTTTGGGGAATGCCTTTCCCTACAGTCCTGAGCGGGAATCAGTCTCTCACGCGCCTCCCCATCCACAACATTACTCGGCTGAGTTGGGCACGTCGGTTGGGGTGGAGTGGGTTTGATTGGGGCCATGTACCGCCGTGATCATAGGCTTAGTTATCTGCAAAGGTCATGTTTGGTTCAAACAATGTGTGAAGCGCAATGTTTTTTTTCGGTAAGCTCTGCAACACTACCGTTAAGGACTGCGGAGTCGGAGTCGGTCGGAGTCGACAGTTTTCAGAGTTGGAGTTTGGGCTTTGCGTCCTCGGACCCCCAGTTAAAAGTCCGTGGTGACGCCCCTGGATGTACTGTTTGATTAGGAGCTTTTCCTAGCCAATACCCTGGTTTCCAGCAACGTCCGTATTGGGATAGGGCTCGCCGGCGTGGTTAGGTGTGTTAGGGGTACTTTGCGACGTTTAAGGATGCTTTGCCTATCCTTAGGGTTGCGGAGATGTGCAGTTCTGCACGCCTGCATGTGGGGCGCATCAGCCGTCCCTGTATCACCGACCACCCCATCTCATACCAGCGGCAGCCCGCGATGTTCCCCCGATTTGAAAACCAATCGAATACACAGCATGATTGATCACGTCCGAGAACGCTCTCCCTTGAACACGATGGAGAGGAACTATCACCACGTTCCTCTCCATCGTGCCTTCTCTTGCGCAGTCCACTGACGGATAGGTACAGGGGTTGCCTAGACCGGGGTCATACCAAATACCTACCACTCGAGTGGTCCCTTTCGGAGATTACGAGAGGCGCCCTCCCGGTGTCAACTTTGGGGTGTCTCGGGAGGCATGCATTTGAAAAGTCCCATCAGAGAGTATCGGCCTTAGGATTTCGCTAGTGCGACGTCCATATCCAGGGCATTGAGGTGAGGGATTCTAGAAAGCGGTCCCCTCACCGTGTCTCCTGGGCGACAACTTTTTCACACAACATTGTACCAATGTCGGCACCGTGTGACCTTGGCTGTTGGTGCGTAGATAAGCCCCAAAAATTAGCGCCAGTACCGTCCTCTGCACAGATTTCCCATCGTGTGGCGAAATACCGTTACTGTTGATATTCATTAGAACATGCCATTTTTATCCGTACTCTCTCTCTCTCCTCTCTCTCCTCTTTCTCTCCCTCTCTCTCTCTCTCTCTCTCTCTCACTCTCTCTCTCCCTCTCTCTCTCCTCTCTCTCACTCTCACTCTCGCTCTGCACTGGAGCAGGCTGTGCGGTGGCATCATCAGCCCGTGTGCCACGCGTCTGACCTCGGCTGGTGTGCCGCAGGAGCACGCTGGACGCGTCGCAGGGGGCCAGCCGGCGACCCAGCTGGCACCAGGGGAGGCGGCGCGGCGGCGCTCCTCCCACTCGGCCGGCCAGTCGTACCACTCGCTGGACAAGGTCAACCCCGTCAGCCCGTCCGGCGCCGACGCTGCCGACGCAGACGCCGTCGCCGCCGGTACGTCAGCTGCCAGCTGTTGATCGAGGGACAAACAATGCGATTGGAGAACGCACGGTTGATGCTGCGGAATTTTGTGGTGCCAGCATGGCGCAGTAATGCCGGTGGCAAGCCATGTAGGGGGGGGGGTAAAGCTCGTCTATACTTGTACTAAAGAAAATTTCAGGCAGTGGTGTCCTGATTACTTTCATAGCCAATCACTGTATATGCCTCTGTCAAATACAGCACAGCGAGTATACTCTAGCGGAGTCAGTTGGGGCTGCGCCTCGTCCTCTGCTTTCGGTCGGTCTGGGCCCGGTTACCTCGGAATTTTGGGACCCCACGATCCAGCGCCGACTGTAGACGGGCCGGTTACCGGTCTCGGTCTCTGTTGCTTGCTCATGGCTGAAATTCATACTTACCTATCTGTTTTGTCGGGAATATTGTATTGAATGATTTTGCTTGGAATGAAGTCGAATGTTTTCGTGAAAACGAATCGTTAACTTTATTATTTTGCCAATTGGAAAATTGAAATAGTGTGGGAAGAATTGCATGACCTTAGAGGTCATCCTATGCCGAATCATTCACACAGTCGGGGAAGAGGAAAATTCTCCGAATTCAATAAATACCCCAATATATGTATTTCACCGAGCCCTAGACTCCACAGCCGCACCGTATGCCTCGAAGGGTTTGTTTGCACACCAATGTTGCGATCGTTACCAAAAATCGTGGAGGAGGGCTGCCCATCAAGACAAATATCATGATTCGTGCCCGATTGTGTCAAAGTGCACAGCTCTTTCTCATATCACAAATACATTTCTACCATAAACCATAGCTAACACCGCTGCTGTCATTGCGTTTGTTTTTACAACATGTAACTACTCGGCGTGCAAAGAGGAAAAGACTGCGGTATTCAATGCATGCATATTGGAGATGATTGGAATATAATCCAGTAGTTTTCCTTGAAGCGCGCCTCCATCCAGCTGTGGATCGCCGCTGGAATCTCGCTGCGCGGTATGTTGGGAGTAGACTCTGGCGGGCTTTATAGTGTGTTGGCAGTAGCACAGCAGGTGTTACACAGCGCTGTATTATACCAGTAAAAGTAGGGATGTAGTGCTGGGTAGGCATGGAAAAAAACGCCAGAAAACTTATCCCAGTGTTCTGTCTGGACCTTTTTCGAATTAAATGCTATTCAAGAACGTGTTGAGTTTGGTCAAAGCAAAGCCTGAATTGGCAAATGTTTCGGTCTTGCGTCAGACTTTGCGTTGAAAGCCCTGTCCAATGAGGTCGCCCAGCAATGGGCAGGCCCCGTGAGGGTGCGCGAGTGGCTAGTGAGAATAGTGGGGGATTTAGAGTCGGCGTTGCTGCGAGCCTGCCGGGCTCTGCTGGGCCCTGAAGCGTCACCTCCCACCGCCCCTCCACCCTGAAACATCACCTCCCGCCGCCCCTTCACCCTGAAATGTCCCTTTCCACCCCTCCACGTCCAAGACGCGAGAAGTGCTTCCGCGATCCGGTATCAGAATACACTGATTGATATTCTCCGCCAGGAAGCGGCCCCCAGTTTGTTTTGCAACTCTAATGCGATTTTAATGCACCAACTACAGTGTGCTTTGTAGAAAGAAGTTTTGCTTGAATAATTATGATATGCTCTCACACTAATGTCGCCGATATTGTTTACATTAAAAGGTAACTAAACAACGCTTCATTCAAATTACAACAGATCTCATCATGATGCGCAGTGAACAGCGTCGACTTTTATTCCATTGTATCAACCACAACCGGGAAAACGCTTCACAATTCGTTTTCCAGAAACCGTCTTTCATGGCTCCCCTCATAAGCGACTTCTGGAAGCCTACTTTGATGGCCCGCAATATGTGAGTAGATTCTCTCAATTAACCTTCGCCCGTGTGGGGGTCTTTTAGACCTCCCTCGGGTTTTTCGAAGTGACCAAAAAACGGCGGCGCGCAGCTGCCAAACCTGGTCTAGCTGTTTCTTCATCATTTTTACATCTTTCCTGAAAATTTTGGCTCAAGGTCATATCAGGTCAGGTCACCAGGCCAGGTGAAGTGACCTCACCTAAAAAATACTTAGGACCGCATAACTAAAGAAGGATTAATCGATCAAGTTGAAACTCATACCACATATTGGCCCACCAGGAGCTACAACATTTGTTCCGGGATTTTTGATATTGGTGACCTAAGGTCATGTGCAGAGCATGACCTCCCATTGTCAATACATGGGGAAAATCACGAAATGAGCTTTTCTCAGTAAGTATGGATGGAATCAACTTCAAACATCGGTTGCGACTTGCTCTTAGCCCATTTCTGAGTTGATGCCAAAATCTTTGACTTGTGACCTTTAAAAGGTCACCTTAGGTCAAATAAGCATTTTTGGTGTTTTTCTCTATAAATTTTGAATAAAACAAGATAGAGCTTTATTTTGTCACCAAAGTGTTTGTATAGTCACTGGAAGTCAAATGATATACATCATGACTATACCAGGTCAAGTTGGGTCAGACCGTTGACCTGGGTCAGGTCAATTCTTAAATTTGACCTGACATAACAATATCATATATCATTCGATTCGTATTGACGAGAGGATTGCAATGGTGCATAAACTATGGCTGTATCTTGTTTGTTTAAGCTATTAGCGAAAAAGTAAACGCCCTTATGCATGTGGCTATGGACATTCCCGAGAATATGCCCAATATTTAGTGACCTGTAGCTCCCTAGGCTTTGACCTGACACGAAAATGAATGCCACTGTAATGAAAGCGCATCTCAAGAGCTTTCAAATGGTGTTAGAAAAATGTTTCTAGCTATCATAGTTTCTGAGATATATGAGGTTTTCTTAGTACACCTCATATTAGGATTTTGACCTATTTTGACCTCTGGTGACCTTGATATTGACCTCGAAAATGACCGAAGTATTTTCATATCATTTTCGAAGAGCTTGATTGCCTTTTGGTTTTTCTAGCTCTCTTAGTTTTTGAGATCGGGGGTCTTTTAGCCCCCCACCAGGCAAGGTGGCTCTACCCCACCGGCGGTTAAGAGTTTGTGTATACTGTGAAGTAAGTCGATAAATTTGTGTAATTTCCTTGAACTTCAAAGGAAAAAACTGTTGACACTCCAAGGGTGTTCTAGAATTGGCACGACCTGGGTTTGTCCCGTATTTTAACACGCGCATTGACGGGGGTTTGAGCCACCTTCGCATTGACGGGGGGGCGCGGGTACCCGCCCCCCTAAGATCTCGAGGACCACGGTAGGTAGCGAAAAACGGTAAATGGCGTTGGGCTGCCCATATCCATCGAAAACATTTGGACCATTTTTTGTCAGGTCACCTTCAAGGTCACGAGAGGTCAAAACATGCCGTCATAGGGATAACATATACATTCAGTTTTTCGGCCATTACATCTGAACAAATAAAGATAGCGCAAAACAACTTAAACTATATGAATCCTCTCAGCAAGCCGAATTGAATGATATATAATTTGACCTTGCTAGGTCAAATCAAGGATTTGACCTGCCCTGAGGTCAGATCAGGGTCAAATTATATAAAATGCATATCATTAGAACCGCAAAGCCCAGGCGAGTCTAATGCAGCTAAAATAAATGCTCTATCACCATCTGTTACTGAGGTATTCCGTAAAAAACATTTTTCCCATGTATTTCCAATGGAGAGGTCATGCCTCGTACCTGACCTTAGGTCATCGATATAAAAAATACCGGAACATATTTTAGAGAACTCGGTAGAGCCATTATGTGATATGAGTTTCAATCGGATAAGTTCACCCTGCTCCGACTTATGCTATCTTAAACTTTTTTTGAGGTCGGGTCACTTGACCTGTACTGGTGACCTGACCTGACATGACCTAACCTTAAAATTTTCACAGAAGTTGTAAAAATTATGAGGGAAAAGGTATGCCAAGTGCGGTGGCGCTACGCGCCGCCGTTTTTCTGCTCTCTCCGAAAAACCCGAGGGGGGGCGGGTACCCGCCCCCGTCAATGCGCGTGTTAAGATACATGGGTAGAAGCCACCTTCTCATAGAGCCGTATGCTAAGGGTGATTAAAATACCATTGTAAATGATACTGAGCTAATTACTCTGTGGGACAAACTCAATTTATTTCGCTTCTTGTTTGGTCAGCATGAACAAGTTTTTTTATAAATTTTGTCCAAGTTGTTCCCAGTTCGACTGCTGGAGTCGGAGTCTCACTAAAGTCATCAAGGGGCTTGTCACGGAGACCCCGACCCAACCACCCGAACGAGGAACCCCCACAATGAAGGGTTTATTTAGAAGCCAAAGTTTAACGTCCCACAAAGAACAGGGACGGCCGCCCCGCTCAGGTCACCCTCTCACCAGTCAGTTGCCAGCCGACCTGTACGTCGGGTAAACTATTGAGCGCCGGAGCGTCTCAGGGGAACTGATCCCAAGCCTAGACAAGCACTGCCACTGCATGCTTCTGAGCAGCGGGCCGGAACCCAACGCTCTACCAACTGAGCTACCGGGGCGGCTCAGTTGGTTGTTGTGTTGTGTTGTGTTGTTATTAGGCTGAATTAGGGCCGGTATTCCTATGGCGTCCGCGCATTACTAGTGTTATGTGTGATTCGTGACGGCGAACTGTTTCTTTCGCCCCAAACGTAGAGGTGCAATGTTGTGATGAAGGTCGAGACGAGTGGCAGGCCAACTGGTTACTGAGCTGTTGGCGTGATTATAAATTTGACGGGTGCATTGCCGTAAAAGAGAATTTTGAACTCACTATAAATATTTCATTTTGTACCGTTTTCGTAACTGCAACAACGTAAAGGCTATCTTATTGGACAAGATTAAGGGTAGAGAAAAAATACTAGGCCCTTCTTTGGTCGATTAAAAATACTCTAATTAGGAAAGCTGAACTAAATTCGCATCGTTTGTCTGCGATGAGGGCATAAATTACATCAGCTCCAGCCCAGATATTTAAGAGTTACAAATAGCTCTAGTTGAACGATGAAGATCCTTTCCATCCACCGGCGTTTGGCGCAGGCGCAGGTTTTTTGGTCAGGGTGGAAATAACAATCGCTTATAGGCGTCGATCTATGCGGCGACGTCTATTTCGACAGTTGGCTGTCGGGTCTCTAGAATAGTGGCATACCATGTACCGTTTTCGGGCGGGGTTCTTGGTACATTTGAGGTCATTTGGTTACATGGAGGTTTGAATGTTTTGTTTGTTTTACTGTATGACTTTGTCCATAATTGGGATCACTCGTCTACAATATGTATAATAAACTGAAACTGAAATAAATATTTGGACAAAGTCGTTTAGAGTCGGCACCAAATACTTCAAACCGCTGCGTCAGAGTTAATACCCGTTAACTCTCAATTGACCGTGCACAAATTTTGGGAGTTTTATTCTCTCAATAGCAGAGCACATACCTGCAGGACTTTTCTAAACGTTTGTCCCATATGGCAGGTCAGCTGACGGTGGCCGAAAAACTGGAGGCGGGCGCTATCTCGGGACGGACATACAAAGCTTACATTCAGTCCGGCGGCGGTTTCTTCGTGGCGGCGCTGGTGCTCGTTGTTTTCATTCTGAACGTGGGCTCGTCCGCCTTCTCGTCCTGGTGGCTCTCCCATTGGCTCAAACAAGGCTCTGGCGTAAGTAGATTTATAACTTCATGGCATTTTGAATCGAACAAAATTCGAACCAAGATGGCGCTCGGAGGCGTTTCTACGCGCGGCACGTTTCATTGAGATCGGTGTTACGTGATTTTTCACGGTGTTTTCTACCAACTGCCGTCTGACGTAACGCGTCTGTCCGTGACAGAACACGACCGTGACGCTGGAGGGAAATGTGACGGTGGTGAGTCCGCGGATCACGGACAACCCCGACCTGGACTTCTATCAGCTCGTCTACGGCCTCTCCGTCGTCATCATCCTCGTGACCAGTCTCATACGCGGCTTCTTCTTCATGAAGGTGGGTCAAGTGTGCATTAAGGTGCCTCATTTTGCACCGACTATGCAAACTTTTGGGTGGCGGTGGTTTTTGCCATTGTTTGAGACCTCCTAAGTCCAATGGTACCAAAATTATACAAATTCAAAAATTTCTAGGGGTCACGGATTGGATTTAAAATTCTGAATTTGTAAAAAAGGTGAAAAAGCCTGTTTTGACGCCACAGAGATATAGCTTTTCTGTTCAACGCCAAGAAACCGAAATCCACCGGTCGTTTGCCATAACTCCTGTTGATTTGGAACGTATTTGGTTGAATTTAGAAGCCAGATTACTCTTAATATTAAGTTAACCATCATATTTTAGCAAAATGTAGCCATTTGCATGCCTATTTCGAAGTGTATTTTAGTTAGTACGCACTCTGTGTACCATCCATAGTAAGTGAGTTACTTCGGTCACGTGAGGAGCATTTATAACACTTTGGTTGGTAAAAATGGCAAAGACTGTGTCAAGAATGGATGTTCATAAGGCTAAACCAATAAAAAATGTCTGAGATTCGCTCACATGTTTTATCCCGAACATGAACTATACCATCCTTAGATTCTGCCTCAATAAGCCCCATTCCAACACACCATATCACTTAATACCTTTCCAATATTTACGCTTTCATTGAAAATAAACATTTATGAATAATTAAGCAATAATAATAATTATTTAATAATAGTATGAATTAGTTAATAATAATTAGCTATAAGGCTCGCGGCTACAATATCACAATTGTCGGAAAATCAGGTTACTAATTGATAACCGAAGTGATCTTCCACGGATCTTTTTTCTTATTCCTGTGAGAATCTCTTATAGTTTTTGTTCAGCTCAATCACAGCTTAAGTTATGGAAACAGATGAAAATGACCCTGGCCAGTCAACAGATACGGGCAAATTTACGGCGACTTGATCCACAACCCGCGTCTATCCGTAGCCAGCCTTCTTCCTCAATTACAGACGCCAAGTTTCCAACATCACGAACAATTCTAAAGTATTTCTTTCGCGTGGCTCATGATTGTGATGACAGACAAGAGACCTACGAAAAGGCTGTAGAAAACGCCCTCCCATTCTGGCACATGGCTAGAACAAACACCGTCAGTGAGCGGAGCTGCCGGTATAGACTAGAAAAACTGCGGGAAGAGTGACAGAAACTCTTAAAAAGGCCGGAGCGAACCATGTCAAAGGAATGTATAAAAATTTCAGTTCAGTTTATTTCATAACACACCTGCCGATTCGGGAGAACGAGGCGATCTCCAGCTTCTATGCTGGCAGGTGCTCGAAGGATGTGCCGTGGTAGTTGAACGGGTAAGTTCTTGGCGTGACGCTTCGCTATGCGCGTCACAGACTCGGTCTCCACAGCTTCCTCGTCGGATTGCACATCGTACATTTATTCTTCAGCAGAGCTTGCTGAGTCGAGTGTTCGTACTCAAGCGCGGCACCAGCCGAAGAACTTCCCACTGCTCTTCTTTGTGCCGTCTGTCACGCGTTCTGCAGTCGTTCCTTTCCAGCGAGCTTTTTGTCATTACCGCTCGTAGTCCCTTACCTGGCACCACGCTGGTCAGCGTAGAACACGATGTCTTTTTCCTTGTAAGTGGATGTTATTAGGTGGCTCTGTTGTAGTTCAACAATCACGTTTGATGGTTATATATCCCTTAGATTGTCTAACACTAATGGAAATTTTTCTACATTTTTCTGACATGGATGGCTCCGGCTTTTTGGAGTTTCCGCCACTCTTGCCACAGTTTTTCTAGTCTATGCCGGTAACTTCGCTCACTGATGGTATGTATTCTAGCCATATGCCAGAACGGGAGGACTTTATCTACAGCCTTTTCGTAGGCCTATTATCTGTCATCACTATCATAACCCATGTGGAAGAAATACTTGAGGACCTGTCGTGCTGTTCGAAGCTGGCTCCTGTAATTGAGGAGGAAGGCTGACCAACGTAATAGACGCAGGTAGTGGATCGAATCGCCGGCAATTTGCCCGTATTTGACTGCCCAGCAATGGTGGATCCAAGGTGGGGGGGGGAGGGCTCAGGCCTCTCCCCCGAAATGTCCGAGTTCCTATAGTTTATAGGTCCTCTGTGTCCATAACGTAGCCTGTGATCAAGCCGAACTAAAATTATAAGTGTTTCTCATCGGAATAAGAAAAAAGATCCGTGGAAGATCACTTCGGTTATCAATTAGTAACATGATCTTCCGAAAAAAATTGTGTTATTGCAGGCCCGAGCCTGGCTACAATTCAGGACAGTTTCCCTGAACATTTGAAGATGCTGGATTTTACTTCATTATTCATAAACTTGTATTTTTAATCAAAGCGTATATATTGGAAAGGTACTTAGTAAAATGGTGTGGTGGAATTGGGCTTATTGAGGCAGAATCTAAGGATGGTATAGTTCATGTTTGGGATAAAACATGTGAGCGAATCTCAGACATTTTTTATTGGTTTAGCCTTATGAACATCCATTCCTTGACACAGTCTTTGTCATTTTTACCAACCAAAGTGTTATAAATGCTCCTCACGTGACCGAAGTAGCTCACTTACTATGGATGGTACACAGAGTGCGTATTAACTAAAATACACATCGAAATAGGCATGCAAATGGCTACATTTTGCTAAAATATTGTGGTTAACTTAATATTAAGAGTAATCTGGCTTCTAAATTCAACCAAATACGTTCCAAATAAACAGGAGTTATGGCAAACGACTAGTGGATTTCGGTTTCTTGGCTCTGAACAGAAGAGCTATATCTCTGTGGCGTCAAAAGAGGCTTTTTTAACTTTTTTTTAATTCAGAATTTCAAATCCAATCCGCGACCCCGTAGCAATTTTTGAATTTGTATGATTTTGGTACCATTGGATTCAGGAGGTCTCAAACAATGGGAAAAACCACCGTCACCCAATAATTTGCATGGTCGGTGCAAAATGAGGCACCATAGTGTGCATGTATGACGAAAGCCGAGCGGTGCTTTTTATTTACGATCTCTGTCTTGCGCCAGTAAAATAACTGCTATTGGTGGGATACCTACGTGGAGAGGCGGACGTTTATCCGCGAAGACTTCACGCTTTTGCAACACCCTGCCGTGGCAAAGCTACAAACAAGCGCGGGAGCCCACCCCACGCCCAGCGGGTCCCGGGATTCGAACCCGGGACCTTTTGCTCGGAGTTGATGCCATTTCCTCGAGCTACTCTGGTCGCCAGCCGAGCGGAGTGGCGTCAGCTCGGCCAGCTCGGCTGGCGAGGGACGTTCAGTGAGGTTTGCCGTCGTTGCTGGGCGAACAGTTGTGTCGGTTCATGTGAGTTTTCGTTTCATCTCTTTTTTGTGAAGACGGATTGCCATGACAAAACTGAGCCTCTGGTACTATACGTGGTTAAACAAATCTTTCCTATGCTGCATCGCGTCTCATCTCAGTTACGAGTGTGGCTGCCAGGGAACTCAGCGTTTCTTTCTAGAAATCATTGTGCTTATCACCCGATAATAGGAAGGACCTTTACCAGTGGTGATGCTGCTCCCGCCGAGTTTTTATGCATAGTAATAACTAAGATGATGACCGACTTATGCTCATGATATATAAAATTTTAACACTGATCGAAGGGCTTATTAATCTTATATTTCAATTGGAATTTGGGGAAATCGTTGTTTTCATTGTTCTTGTTGACTTCTTTAGGCTGCATTTGAATTGCGACGAACTGCCGGTACGCGTGAATACATTAAAACTTATCTTGCAAAAACACGCATTCACATTGGTAGCAGAACATTAAAACAACCAGCATTACTGGACAGAATTTTTACCTCCCCGAATTGGCGTCGTCTCAGAGAGGTTCTTCTCACGTCTCACTTTATTGGTATTACCGTTCCGCACACACCAGGCTCCGGCTCACTGCTCTGCCGTGCAAAGGCAAAGGGGCGTAAGTGCCAAAAATGATTTTTTACAGGAGAGCTCTTTTTGTGTGTGAAGCAGTAACTCGCTTAGTTTTCGGCGTAGCGTTACACATAAGGTATGGTTTGGTTTCCCATGGAAAAACAAATATAAATATGTCACTTTTATCCCATTTATTGTGTTATATTTCGCCGTGTCTGCAGAAATGCTGTTTCATCTTGTATCATTTCCTCATTTTACTCAATTGTTGCCGAGGCAAAACGGCGTTTCAGGGGCAGAAAGGCGTATGTCCATGACATTATGGAGTTACGGCTTTCTGTCTAGGCAAAATTTATTTAAATGAATGGCGGAATGAATGACCATTCATTCGGGAACGTCAAACTTTGCCCTGGCCTGCAGGGGAAATATTTTCCTAGTTGGGACTGCAGCATGCTTTCAGCGATGACAACCTAAAGAAAATATATTTTCGAAAATAATTATGATCACACTGTTGTGCATTTCAACTCGAGCACCATTCGCTCTCATCTCTGTATTTTCTATTCCTTTTCGGTTTAGTTCAAAATCGGTTTGGAGATCTGGCGTTTATTGGTCTGTAGCCCTACTTGAGGATTTCCTGGTAACTTTGTGATTAGATACAACGCAATGAAACCCGCCCACACAGGTGGAACAAACAACTTTCGTTTTCATTTCACGGGCTCGCGCAGCCCGTGCAAAAATCCAAACGCAATGCACCCTGCACACACAGGTAAAAACGCAACCTTCGCCACGAGCTCGCTCAGCACGTGTGTCCTAAGCGTTGTATCCCAGCTCACGCTGAAATGAGGTCCCGGCTGCTGGCTTTTGCCTCGTGTTGTAGCCTCTCCTAAACTCCCGTTTGTGTGGCTCTATGAGAGGCAGGAGAGCGGTGCAGATCTCACTGAGCTTTGCCTTGTTGCCCCCTCTCGGCTTTGCTCTGCTCGCTGGCTGGCAGTCAGGATCGAAGCTGTCCTTCAGCACGTCATAGGCTCTCCAGCCATCGCTATTGAAGCTGGTCTTGGTGAAGAGCTTCCTGCTGCCCCGCCGAGCCTGCACCACTCGTATGCTTCCGAGAAGGGGCTTCTCGTTGAGCTCCTTCAGTCTCCTGAGCTTGGACTCGCTCACGCCATCCTTGAACTCTTTGAAGTCCTCACTCACCATGACGTGAGTGCTTAGTCCCGTAGACTTCACTACGTTGACAAAGTCTTGGAAGTCACTGACCACCTTCTCCTTCTTCAGCTTTTTGTTTATTTTCGGATGATATGCATCGGCACTCCTGGCGGTATGTCCCTTCGTTAAATACTTCAGTGTGATTCTTGTGGTTCTTGTGTCGGTTCTGTTCACAGCTGACAGGATGACTGTCAAGATGACATAACACTTATTTTGAGCGGCGCAGTTGTCACAGAAGATGGTAATCAATCGTTTATCCTGGTTTGCTGTGAAGAATGTCCAGTAGCAGCTGGTGACATCTTGGGCGACCCTCGCTGCGATAGCCTCGTGCCATAGTATGGCGATGGAGCCTTTTGTTTCGTTTTTGCCTTTGCCCTTCAACACGCTGAAAGTCTCGTTGAAACACAGCACCCTGCGAGTGAAGAAACACTGCTTGTGTGGAAGCACTGGGAGCATCGTGACGCGCATCATGTCGGCACTGACGACAAGCTCGTCAGTCTCCCACGTCCTGTCGGCGTTTGCCCTGTATTCAGCACGGGCTGACTTTACCGACTCCATGTGTTCGTGGTGCTGTACGCATTCCTCACAGTGTCGATCAGAGGGATCTGGTTCGTCTTTATGTTTTTCTTCCTTATGGATAGCGAACTTACGGCACTGATCGCACTCTTCGATGCTGAGGTTGGTGAATCCAGTGTTCAGTTCATTCACTGCAGACCTATACGTTTCGTAGGAACACGTTTCCTGGGCAGTCTGTAGGTAGTCGTTGTGCATCTTCGCTACTGTCAGGTCCAGTGGTAGGTATCTCCGGTGGGGGGCATGCAAGTAGCGGTAATGTGGTGCTACTGGAGCGTAAGACATAATGTGGCTCTTGATGCGTTCTTTATCCAGCTTGTTCGCTGGTTCGTGGCGCCCGCGTCCATCACCACAGTTCAGGAAGGACTGTTCCAAGGCAGTCCTGATGGGCTTATCATTGGTGGCCGCGAATCCTAAGGTACATAGGAAATGAATTTTGATGAATAGCCGTTACTTTGTGAACAGTCTTCTTTTCGTCGGTAGATTTAGCGGTGACCACGGACCGTTTGTTGTCATTTTCCCGACGACGCTTTCAGTTGCTAGTTGTCGACGACTTGGCTGAGGTCCAGGGTTAAATTCAACGTTGCCGGTCAGGACCTATGATAACCTGACATGAAAACGACCTCCGCTGCGGGCTGCATCGCTGCTTGTGTAGTGTGACATGCGAGTATGAAGTCGTGGACCTGTTACGGCTTTTATCACAATGCTCGGCTGAGTCATGTCGCCTACGTATTATCCGTTAGCGTCACAAAAGGACAATACATTACTGACACGGAAAACAGAAGCCACCTCATTTTACGGAGCGAAAGGCCCAAGGAATGTTTCCATAGACTCCGAACATGCACCATTTGCATCCGCCATCACCGATGTGTTTGCGATTGATACGCGATAGATTAAGATTCGAATGGTGTTTATTTAAAGAGTGAAGAGCAAAGGGATAGTGAGCTGAAGAGGGAGAGGGAAAATAAGCGTAGATGGAAATAAGCCTGTATCCAACGGTTTCTGAAAAGAGAGCCATAATCCTATTATGGACGGTAGTCGCTATATAGACAAAATAATTGACGAAATGTGTAGATGAACCTCTCAGCAATAGAATTCTTACAGCATCACACTAACAGATAACAGACAGGGAATAACACTACAATCTCGCTCACCGAAAAGTTTTCACGCCATCGGTACTGTTGATCGCCACGCGCTCCGCCGTAGAAATATGCCGAATACCGGAACGAACCCTTTATTACGGCTCAAGTCCGTTTCTGACGGAACACCAACATGGCCAGCACGCTCCAGCATTCTGCACGATTCAGGCAAAGTATCGCAAACAATTACAATGTTTGTGTTGACCAGAAAGGGAAGATATATATCGGCCGTGGCCACATAACTAACCGTGGACCTTTCGTAAACACATGGCTAACACATACCGTGGAATTAAGGCGTTTTAGCACCGAGCGAGGATAGAAATACGCGTCAACGCCCCAAACCTACCAACTCATAATGCCTCCGGGGATCCAGCGGTAACAGCAGCCACTCCGCAAGCCCATGGCGGCAGCTCCTCACGGGCCGTCATCAGGCCACTGCCCTGCGCGCCGACGACGGTGCTACGCGCCCCCAAAATTGCACCATAACTGCCCGAACCTAAAAGACGTGCGGCAGGTCACCTAACACATCAAATATCTATCCGAGTCTGAATGTTGAATTGAATAATCAGCGACATTACAACATAAGCGGTGTTCACTTAACAGAAAATTGCTACAAGGTCGCCAACCGATTACAATAGTCAACTCACTGGGCCAGAAGACTCCTAGGCGCACCCTCTATCAACGGCGTCACAGAACGGAAAGGCCGCCGCCCCTCAGTCCCTGACCCAGGTCAGCGCCGGACGGGATGACGTCAGAAGCGCGATTGACGTCACCCGAACCATCACTATCAACACTAACAGCCGGTGGAAAATATCGACGATACGGAAATTAGGCATCAAACAATAACAGAAGTGACCACCGTAACAATATCACCCGCATTTCCAGCACCCAAAAAATGGAATATCACCACTAAAGCGACGGCAACCCAGCTTAGGCCGCTCACGGGTATCAGCACCTAGCGACCGTCACGAAAACTAACAGAACAAGCCGCCATGTCTCTAAAAAGGTGTCGCTCTAAGCACTAAAGCCATAAAGGTATGAACGGGCGCTAACAGGTACCTATCGGTGATGTATTATCTTTTTCAAGCGTGGACTTAAACTTTTCTTAGGCAGGATTCTTGTCTTTAAATCACGGATAGATCACTGCACTGCATTTTATGAATTTCACTGCATATGTGCACAGGGCGTAGACAGGATATCGCTCAGGGGGGGCGGCGCCTCGAAAGGGCCCCTGCGACAGCGCCAAAAGGGCCCTGATGGGTAAAAAGTGCCCTGCTTGTTACAAAATCTTGCCCTCAGGAGGATCCTTCGGGCCCTCAGGGGGGGGGGGGGTGGCTGTCCCTGCCGCCCCCCTCGGCTACGCCCCTGTATGTGCACCTAAATAATTCTTTCACTTATCGAATAAATCTAACCTTTTAATCTAAAGATGAAGCCACCTACTAATCTATCTCCATGAATTATCAGTCGGAAGATTCATTCGTCTCGTGGGGTGAGGCCATCTACGTATTACTACATCACATTTTAACAGTCACGGAAGTCCCCAAAGGTCCCCGGCAGTCCCAATATCCAAGTATGTCTGCTCATTTGTAGTTGGATACTTTGCTATTCAGGATCAGACTGCAGATATGATTCCTGATCCGGCTATTCATTGAATGTTCGCAGCGTTTCGTGGGCTCGTTCTCGTTCGTGTATTCGATTCCATCCAAATATTATTGGGTATTACAGGTATCGATTCACAATACACACATGCACACACAGCGCACTTACCAGGACACAGGCAAGAAGTCAAGACATACAATATGCATAGGTTGAGGTGACCCAAGTCCAAGCATTAATGACTGGCAGCTGGCGGTTCTCTGACCTTCCTAAAGCTGGCTGATGATATTGCGTTTACGGCTCGGGTGGCAACTCATTCCAGACATTCGCCCCCGGTAAGCAAACAACCGTTGCGATGTGTTGAGACGAAGAGCCGGCAGCTGGAGCTCACCTCTTGACGAGGTACGTGTTTCTCGGGTCGGCACCTCACTGTGGCTAGCAAAGAGCTGTTTAGTCTCTTTAGGAGACTAATCAACGCTTAGGGCCTTAAACATTTTAATGGCTCCTCTCTCAGCTACCAGTGATTCAATCTTGGGCCATCCGTGTGTCAAGGACTGTGGACCCGCAATTGCGGTGGTCGTGAGGATCACGGCAGTAGATGTTGGATTCGCCAACCGTGCTGCGTTGACGGCGCCCTACTTGGCTTAACACCCGCACTGGAGGGGGTCTGGCACTAACGCGCACTGGAGGGGGGGCCTGGTAGGCCCCCTAAGATCTCGGAAACTAAGAGGGTTAGAAAAACGCTACTTGGTAGGTGGGTGGGGGCTATGGTGATCTACATGATGACCAATTTTCATTGACCTAGGTCAATATCTTCAAGGTCAAACGAGGTCGTAAAGGTCAAATATTGGCCATGCTGGTATCGTTAGATAAATGCTGTGATTATGCAGGAAAATGGCGGGAATAAGCTAAAGGCGGACAAGGTTCATAGAAGAGGTCTCAAAGAGGCTTCCCCACAATTTTTGGTCAAGGTCATTCAAGGTCATTGACCTTTAGGTCACCATATGGTATACTACTTATTATTTACACTTTGACTAACACTGTAGCCACTGTTTGGCGGGAAATGAGGATTGACCTTTCCCAATGACCTTTGAACTTGACCTTTGACCTTGACCTTTGTATTGGGTACCTACCGATGACGTCATAGCATAATATATGTCAGACGGGGTAACGTCATTTGCCGGACGCACAGTGGTCGTGACCTTGAAAGTGCAGATATGACCTTGAACTGTGACCTTTGACCTTGACCTTGACTTTCATGTGAAGTGACCTTGACATTTAGTCCCGCTTATATGACGTTATGACGTCATCACTCGGTTTCAATGCAGCTAACTGGTCCGACGGCGTTTACGGCGATCTCAAATGCAGGTCTGACTTTGAAGCCTATAAGTCAAAATTTTGGCCGATTTTCAAAGTCTTCCCAATCGACGCGTATTAAATTCTGTTAAATGTGGCCGGTTTCGTTTTCCGCTACAAGCGGTTCTCCGGCCACCTCGGAAAAACAGGTGGGGGCCTCCGAGGCCTCCCACCTGTTTTTCCGAGGTGGCCGGAGAACCGCTTGTAGCGGAAAAACGAAACCTGGCCACTTTTAACAGAATTTAATAGCGCGTCGATTGGTGAAGACTTTTTGAAAATCGGCCGAAAATTTTTTTCTTTATAGGCTTTCAAAGTCAGACCTGCATTTTGAGATCGCCGTAAACGCGCGGTCGGACCAGTTAGCTTGCATTGAAGACCGAGTGATGACGTCATAACGTCATATAAGCGGGACTAAATGTCAAAGTCACTTCACATGAAAGTCAAGGTCAAGGTCAAAGGTCACAGTTCAAGGTCATATCTGCACTTTCAAGGTCACTGACCACTGTGCGTCCGGCCAAATGACGTTACCCCGTCTGACATATATTATGCTATGACGTCATCGGTAGGTACCCCAATACCAAGGTCAAGGTCAAAGGTAATTTTCAAAGGTCAATCCTCATTTCTCGCCAAACAGTGGCTGTAGTGTTAGTCAAAGTGTACATTATAAGTAGCATACTATATTGTGACCTTACAGGTCAATGACCTTGAATGACCTTTACCCCAAAATTGAATGGAAGGCTCTTTGAGACCTTCTCTATATGACCCTGGTCCGCCTTTAGCTTATTCCCGCCATTTTCCCGCATAATCACGGCATTTACCGGTCGGTCCCCAGCATGGTCAAGTTTTGAGCTTTATGACCTCGTTTGACCTTGAAGATATTGACCTAGGTCAATAAAAATTGGTAATGATGTAGATCACTATAACCCCCACCCACCTCAAATTTCGTTTTTCTACGCCTCTTAATTTCCGAGATCTTAGGGGGTCTACCAGGCCCCCCCCTCCAGTGCGCGTTAGTGCCAGACCCCCTCCAGTGCGGGTGTTAAGAGGGATTCTCGATGATGTTATGTTGCCAGTATAAACAGCAAGGCTTTGTCATTGCCACCCAGGAGCAGCAGGAGAATCGGGCTCCAGGAGTCTTCCTGCTGCCAAGTACGGTCAGATACTACGGAGATCTGGAGTGGCCGCGGCAGAACAGCATTCGTGAATCACAATTGCTTCTGAATCATACTTGCAAAAAGGCACTATTAAATGAAGGCAGCGTTGTAAGCCTATTGTTCGACGTTCGATAGGCCATTTCTACAGACAGATTGACGTGCAAACCTTAATGCCTATCTCAGACACCAGTCCGTGTCCAACGTAGATAGCTGTAGCGCAGTTTGCCCGTTATGTAAAAAGGCACGGCACAGCAAGGCGCTGCCAGGCAGGTGTGCCTAGTCGTGCCTTGCCGTGCCGTGCCTGTCGGGTAAACTGAGTAGTTCTTCAAGACACCAGTCCGATTTCGGATGTATTGGTCGGAGCTTTCGAACGTCATACGGCTATCTTTGTCAGCGATTTACTGCCCAGCCCAGTTAAGTTATAAGGCCTTTGCCCAGTCAGCGCGTAAGCTAAAACTACACAAGTCTGAAAAATGTCGGATCACGCACTAAAATCAAATCCTATGTTTTATTTGTATATAATCAAGAATAACGGTGATACACAAGCTCAACAATTGAATTAAGTCAATTAGGAATCACAAAGGCAAATACATTTGAATAAAGTACACACATAGGAAGGTCATGACTATACAAAAGCATATACACTTACGCCAAGGGCAGACAAGTAAGGTGTTACCTACGGAATAACATATCGAAATACATACCACACCAATGTTATGCCATGACATGGAAATATGATAATGAAATATGAAGTGTACTCGGCAAAATTGTAACTTTGGGATACTGTTTGCATGAAGGTCGCAGTACCTGGTAGATCTCTGGCGTGGGAATGCTTGAGTTCGTGTTGAGTAGGAGGTCGTGTTGTGTTTTTGCGATAAATATGCCTTCTTTGGTTTTTCTTTTTCTCCAATGGCTTTCATATGCTAGAATTTGAACGTCATCCCATTTTATGTTGGTCCGGTTTCTAAAATGTGTTTAGCCAGTCCAGATTGGTTGTGTTCCTCGTTTCCTGTCACTCTTCTATGTTCTTGTCGTGTTTTTATGGTCCTACATGTTTCTCCTATATATGTTTCCTGTATTGGCATGTGTTGTATGCTACCTCTTTGTTCTGGTGTTTTGTGTTTTTTGTTCTTTGGTTTTACTGGCATAGAAAACGAGGACCACAATCACTCCGGGCTGGTTAAACACTTTTTAAGACGAATTTTCTATTGACCATCTCGTCATTCCGTCTTCCAGATAAGCTTTGGTTGCGCGAGAGAAGAGATGGTCCTGAGAGACGAGCTGTTTCGGTCTCGATTCTGTGATACTTGTTCCTCGGTACTGGGTGGCGCAGTCGGTTGGCGCACGCACTCGGCTCGGCTTAGGACGTTCTGTATGCGCAGGGTGTCGTGTGTTCGAGCCCACCCGGAGGCGGGGTTTGGCGCCCTGCTCAAGCCTAGTTAATTCCCCTTTCCCCCGCCGCTCCATATGACCTCAGCAGTTGGTACGTCGTTAAACCCCAAAAACTATAAGTATAGTAATACAGCAGTGCGGCCTTCATTTACGCAATATGCGATCTGCATTAACATAATCTCATGATGCACAGCACTGGTGCTCTGCATTGCTGAGTCATAAAAACGCAGACTTTGTCGAGCATTGCTGGCCGCTTATTTGCATAGTAATGATTGGAAAAAGTGTCGTGTATCAGCAGTTTTTTATCGCAAGAAATATGCAAGAAGTGGGCTCGTCCGGGATTTGAACCCGGGACCTCTCGCACCCTAAGCGAGAATCATACCCCTAGACCAACGAGCCGCTGTCTAGTTCTGGATTGGTCAGATCTGGAGCGGTCGTTCCTTTCACTGGCGCCGTGCTTCTCTCGCGCTTTCAATCTGAGCCACGCCCCTGCCTTCGCGCTCTGCACGATGTAATCCACCTGAGCGCGGCTCTACCCTCTGAATTACCTCCATGCGGGCCTGAAATGATCAAAAATGATGTGTACAGTTTATCGATAAGGGCTATCCATAAATTACATCACTTGCCGATGGGAGAGAGGGGTTGACCGAAAAGTGACGTGCCATGACGTGGTCACGGGGAGGGGGGTGCTGGTCGAAAAGTGACGTGTCATGGCACGCGTGGGCTTTAACCGCTGGCAGGGGCATCGCACATAGGCCCTAAATGCCTCCGTCCGTGGCCAATATTACGAAAATGTAACTTTTTCTAAATCATTTCCTGAGCACATATACTGATAGAAAATTCTTCACTGCACTTGAAACATGCATGGAAAACACAAAGCGTGCTCTGGAAGTCTTTGTAGAGTTGATTGAAGTAAGCACTCGGGTGCGCCACCCGCGAAGCAGAGATCTGCCGCGAAAACTACGTACATTTCATCATGCTTAAAATCGACCATGAAAGCAAGAACAGGTCAAAGTAGGGCAATACCACTATTGTGTGAGCCCTTTTCAATGGGTTTCGGTATAAAATAATGCAAAATTAGTTTTGACAACTATTTTATAGACCATTCCCTCAGTATGCTGCATATCTAAAAAACTATTCGATTTACAAATACAAAGAGAGGGATTTAAAACTTGGCCAGCATCGGCCCCGCATATAACTACCATCAAACGATTCCCCAGGATGTGCTCTACAATGGAAAGTCAAAATATCTTGCGTCCACTTGCAGCCCCGTGCTCCAGATGACACATAATAACTCAGGTTGTGGCTCCAACCAGGCCGCTGCGGTGCTAACGCAACGCCGTGGGTTACCGAATGGAGGCATGGACCGGCAAGAATTAGCAATATGAGTGGATTATCAGAGAACGATACTATAACAAATGCCTAGAAGTGCTGAAATTAGTTTATACAATTTCAAAACACTGTAACCGTCTAAATTTGTGTATTGACTGCTGTGTTGACTTATCCAAATACCGGAGGGACTGCCGACAACGAAGCATTTATTGCATGAGAAATATTCCTGCTAGGTATGTCAATCTCGGGATTGGGATCGGGCTATTTTCAAAAAGCCACAATCACGGGATTAAGCCTCCCGTGATCCCGGGATTCAGACATTTATTATAACACCTTCAAGTAATGCCGGGACAGCAAAAACGATACCTAAGAATCCTGTTTTGCTGCATATCACAAGTTAAACCACGTATGGTGAATACCAGTCATACTTTTTCATCCAAATGAACGGTCCCCGTAACCATCTAAGTTCCGAGGTGTCATAGGGATCATCCAATCGGGAATCTAATTTCCTCGCCGTTCTCACTGTCACGAGCCGACGCAAGATGACGCTCGGGCTGCTCAGGTGACCTACGTCCCATAGTTGGTGATAGCGCGATGTCGTATATAGCGGAGGGGGAGAGAAACGGACTGACTTTCACCGACTGATATTTTGATGTGTCTTGAGGAAACACAAGGGAGGGATAGATTCTACCTATTTCTTCTATTCTGCGTGATAACATGCGCACTGAAGGGGCCTCAGATACTCTCCCAACTATTTTTCCGGGATAACCGGAGAACCACTCGTAGCCAAAACACGGCAATCGGCTGCATTCGATAAAATTTAACCGCGCGTCGAAAAGTGAAACAATTTTGAAAATTTGTCGAAAATTTGTTGACTTATAGGCTTCTAAAGTCAGACATACATTTTGAGATCGCCGCGACCGCGCAGTCGAACCAGTTCGCTTGCATTGGAGACCGTGTGGTGACGTCACAGTGCCATATAAACGGGATGATATGTCAAGGTCACCTCACGTGAAGGTCGAGGTCAAAGTTCAAAGTCATACCAGCAATTTCAAGGTCATTGGCCCGGTGATTCCGGTCAGCTGACGTGTCCCAGTCTGACGTATATTATTCTATGACGTCATAGTTGAGGTAATCAAGTTGTAAGGTCAAGGTCAAAGGTAAAGGTTAAAGATCATGAGTAAAGATCAATCCCCATTTCCCGCCCAAGGTTTGCTATAGTGCTACTTAGTGTGCCCAATAGGGAATATAGCACATCGTGACGTCATAGGTCAATGACTTTGAATGACATTGACCTCAAAAATGAAGGAAAGATGCTTTGCGACGCAACCTCTATGACCCTGGTCCGGCTTTAGCTTACTCTCGGCTTTTCCCCGCATAATCAGGGCATTTCTAACAGGTCCCAAGCATGGCCAAAATTTGACCTTTATGACCTCGTTTAACCCTAAAAGTATAGACCTGGGTCAATGAAAATTAGTTATGATGAAGATCACCATAGCCCCCAACACTCCCTCCCAATTGACTTTTTTAAGCCTCTTAGTTTCCGATATCTCAGGGGGCTTACCAGCACCCCATCTTGTGCGCGTTAGTGTCGGACCCCTCTCCAGTGCGGTTGTTAATTATCACTCGAATGCCGGCTATAATGGAACATTCCCATGCATAAAAGGAGTTACAATTATACCAAAAAGCTGGCTTAGAAAGAAAAACTAAGTTCAAATAAACATTTATGATGCCTCCCGTTTTGTTGTTCGTGGTGAAACTTATGAATTTATAGCAGACCAAGATTGCTGTATCGTTGTTTATGGATTACATGTTCATTGTTTGCAGTGTTTTAAACTACAATTCGATCACAACTCATAGCGCCATGACAATATCTGCAAAACATATTACGGACACCTTGGGCTGAATTGCTCCAAATGCCCCTCTTTTCACTGCCCTGGCTACGCCCATGTAAAATAAAACCTATATGTCGAATGCCAGTTTGTGCGCTGTTGAATTATCTGTCAAATGAGCTCTTTTGTTAAAAAAATCGGGTGGAATTTGCGGTATTACGAAGCAGTTTTCCACGAAAGGTAATATTGGCCAAGGATGGAGGCATTTGGGGCTTATGTGCGTCGGCACGGATTCCTTTCCATGGGGGCCAGGATCGAAAGGGCCTCCTATCGCTGGTCCTGAGGGGACTTGATAGCTTTTTGGGTCTTCGTTTTTCAGGTCATTTAAGGACTTTCTTTATAAGAAGGGTGCGTTATAGTTTGCCGTTTAGGGACCTCTTTTATAAGTAAGGGGGCCCTCTTGGATAGGCCGTTTAGAGGACTTGCTTTATTAAGTTAAGGGGTCGCCTATGTGGCCCGGTGAGGGGCCTCCATTTGAAGTAAAGGAGTCGCCTAGGCATGCCTTTATTGGGCCTCCTTTACAGCTAATGGGGCCTCATGCATAGGTCTATTAGGCCTCCTGTATAACCAGGTAGGCTATGGTCTTTGATAACCAAGTGGCTATTCAGGATTCGAGCTGGCAGACCATTGAACACCTTGCCAACTTATGCAGGTATCGTTAAATCGCTAATGGACCAGCCTCGTTGACTCTTCTATGTACTGAATTTTTTGTGTTCCTATCGGTCACATAGTCTAACTCTACGTTCTATTTGATCCTCTACATTTTTCTGCGTGCAGTCGCATTTAAAACCAGACTTGCTTCTAAGCCATCCCCAAGGATTTTTTGGGTTAGAAATAGCCGATCTAACCAATGACGACCCAAGAGCGTCCAGCATCACCACTAGCCCCCCCCACCTGACGTAGGCGGTGTGACCTAGGTCATTCACGGGCCGTTAGCCCTCCGGTGGCTGACATTTAAACCAGTACTGTTGATATGCTTTACGCTCGACACAGATGTCTCTGAGTTGCTAACGGGTGTCAAAGCTGCAGTTGCCGACATTTTTCACAATTATGGTCCGAACTGCTTCATCCCGATTTGACCTGCAACTACGGCTTAATCTCGCATATGTCCGTCCTGTCTAATGAAGCAAGAATCGTGTCGGTAGAAGCTACCAGGCGAGAACAGTCGTGGCTCTCCCGGGTGCTCTTCACTGTGGAACCTGGCGCGGCGGTACGTTATTTTATCTGTGAGGATACTAATCTGGGCGGACATCAACATCGTACGCCAATAATCGGGCTCGTCCGGTATTTGAACCCGGGACCTCTCGCACCCTAAGCGAGAATCATACCCCTAGACCAACGAGCCGATGAATGGGATGAACTGTGCTATTCTACTGTTGAGTTTCGCTCAACGGCGTGGCGCCTTCAGAGGTGTGTGGAGTGCTGGCCACGCCCCAGTGCCAGTGACGTAGTCCAGTGTGATCCACTTTCAGCGAGGTCAGGGTCTACCAGTCCAGTCTCCGCCACCGTGAACCACTCACTCCCCAGCGTCCGTCCTCCGTGGACCAGGAATGCCTCAGGGCTGATCTGCAGGAAGCTCTTTATTGTAATCTGTATGAACTTACTAAGGAATCTCGGATTAAAAGCTATAGATTTCGCTACTTGAGAATCCAGGTGATAGCTTCGGCCGTATGACCAAGGGCGTAGCCAAGGGGGGGCGGCAGGGACAGCTGCCCCTCCCTGACGGCCCGAAGGGCCCCTGAGGACACGAGCCGCGCGAAGCGCGGCTCGCCCTGACTATGCTCTGTGGCAAAATTTGACATTTTATACCAGACAGGGCCCTTTTAAGTCCTCTTCAACGCTCTATTCTGTAACAAGCAGGGCCCTTTTTACCCATCAGGGCTCTTTTTGCGCTGTCGCAGGGGCCCTTCTCGGGGCGCCGCCCCTCTGAGCGAAATCCTGGCTACGCCCCGCGTATGACAGTGATTTGTAGGGTATGGATTTCAGTCAGGACGAGCTTAAAGGTCAATTGGATTCGATGTCTCGGTTGCATCAAAAGAAAATTGGAGGAGCTTCTTAATCGACTTCTAGGTTCGAGTGTGGTTGAGTCCTCAGCTTAAGCTCAAACATCTCGCGTAATCACTGTCTGTGAAATACCGTGCTTACATGCGAGATCTGTTGAGGCTAAATGACCAATCACTTCCATCTGTCATCACCTGTGCTGTTTGGTCCTCATCCCTGGGAAATCTGCGAAAACAGGCGGTGTTTAGCCATGGCGTGCCTCTATACCAGCATGTGGGAACGAACAGTGTGTCATTTGACCGGAAAGCTGTCCTAAGAATTTTGGTAAACTCGTTATAATGTATATAATGTCATTTTTCATGTGTATAGTAAGCCGCCGATACAGAGCCGTTGTGACAGCAATGTAGTGATCTTGAGGTCTGCAACCCTCAAGTGGGCGTATGAATGTATACACTAGATTACACTTCAAGGACTCCGTCACGAATAGCTTGTTAGACCTAAACAGACTGCGTGTCTATTGGGGTGTGTAATAGACGAGAAGCTCTAAACATTTGACTTTCTAAACACGTGGTGTTTCTGTTTCACATGTCTTGAACCCTGTCATCGGTTCTGAACGAACTGCGAAACATGGTTTGTCGCTTTAGAATAGATATCTTGTTAAACGTGATACTTAACTGTGAAATATGTTAGATATGAGATATATATATATATATATATATATATATATATTTATTTATTTATTTATTTATGTATTAATTTATATATGTATGTATTAATTTTCTGTCGTTACAAGCGTTCAATATTTTCACTTATAACTATCGAATTCTTGACCGTAGAAACATAGGTTTTAGTCCCTGTCTTTTTATAATAGTGAACCTTACCTTTTAACAATAGTGGTGTTGTAAACTGTAAAGCCTGTGTATAAACATATTATTAATCCCTGATGATGGTGGATGTATTTATCACCGAAACGTCGTGAATGAACTTAGGAAACATACTTTTTTCTTTCGACACTGATAAAAGAAGAGTGGTACGGAGAAGAGAGAAACAACAGAAGAAGAACATAAAACTGAAATATGCCGTCGTTTTTAATCAAGCATATATATATATATATATATATATATATATATATATATATATATATATATATATATATATATATATATATATATATATATATATATATATATATATATATATTATATCACCTGCGCCTTCCACCTCTAAAAATACCACCCGAGCTCCTCAGGAATCTGCTGCACGCATGCACAACTGAATCTGTGTTTTTGAGCCCCCGTGGGCAGCTATATACCCAGATCGACGGGGTAGCCATGGGCTCTTCACTGGGGTGCCTATTTGCGAACGTGTACATGTGTGACGTGGAAAATAGAGTGCTCGAATCTGTGAAGAAGAAACCCAGCATCTACTGTCGATACGTAGACGACATATTCTGTCAAACAGAAACCAGAGAAGACCCGGAAGCCCTCAAAAGTGCGCTCGAAGAAATGTCTGTCCTCAGATTCACAATTGAGTACGGCGCCAACCAAAAACTTCTATTTCTAGACCTCGACATCTATGCCTCGAGCGGAAAATTTCAAACAAAAGTGGTTAGAAAACCCACCGACAACGGACGGTGCATGAACGGCGCAAGCGAGTGTCCTCAACGATATCGCAAAGGCACCATAAGAGCCTACATCCGCCACGCACTGAAGTACTGTAGCACCTGGAGCGCCTGCGACGAAGAACTCAACACCATCAAGCAAATGCTGATCAACAACGGGTTTTCTAACACAGAAGTCGATAAGGAGACCCAGGACCTAATTGACCATCACCAGCAGCCTGAAAACCACGCTACACACCCAACAGCAGTGCAAATCAAGCTTTACTACGAAGGCCTAATATCGCCATCCTATAAGCTTGATGAGCGAGTTTTAAAATCAATCCTCAGAGAAAACGTTAGGCCTGTGCAAGAAAACTCCAATCTCCAACTCATCATCTATTACAAGAGTCGGCTTTTCAATAATTTCAATATCAAATATGGTGATGCGAAATAACCTGCACCCGAAGAATGGCTCCATGCGACGAAATGTAGTAAATAGGTTCTCCTGCCCCCACAGCGATTGCAAGCGTTGTCCAGAACCTGTGGAATACATAGGCGCCACAACAACAACGCTATCTCGCCGCATGGCCATGCACCTCTAGGGTGGTCACGCCCCGTACCAGCACATGATGGACCAACACAAACACCAAATATCTAGGCAAGACTTAGAGGATAATGTGACAGTTCTAGATTCAAATTCCAACCAGCAAAAGCTTTGGATCCTGTCTCTGGGTAAACTAAGAGTTACCAGTGATCAACAAACAGCTCAAGCTTACTGCTGAGACACACCTCTTTGGCAGCGCCTTCTAATGCTGTATTCCGCATGATGTCTCGCATTTTCACTTTAAGTTATTCATCTTCATTCACTCCTTCATTCATCGTGTTTTTGTATTTAGCTTTCTTTATGAATTGTGTATGAATTTGATCGTAACCTTACCTTATAACCTTATTTTGATTTTTGCGATACCGTTCGTGTAATTTTTATATTCGCAGAAGAGATCTAACCCATAAATTTAAACATATTTGTTCTCTCCTCAGCCTAGTTAACTTCAGCTTGGTGAAAGTGTCCCTTAACCATTTGCAGTGTTCTTAGTGAATAATTCAAAAGGTTAATAAGTTTTGAAGTGCTGCGGCGAGGAGCATGATGATGAGTTGTTAAGATGTTCCCTGGCCTCTCCCCTCGAATCCGGAAATGTAAAAAACACTGAAGATTATATATTCGGGCACAGCCCTTCATCAGAATCGTGGAGTAAATATCAATAATTCTCAGTCCTAGTATAGCCAGACCTCGAATTATTTATTTTTATTAACCATTCGATTATTAACCATTTAATTATTATTAACCATTCGAGGTCTGGCTATACTAGGACTGAGAATTATTGATATTTACTCCACGATTCTGATGAAGGGCTGTGCCCGAATATATAATCTTCAGTGTTTTTTACATTTCCGGATTCGAGGGGAGAGGCCAGGGAACATCTTAACAATTCAAAAAGGTTAGATGATTTGTAATGTGGACAGTATTCGAACGACATCTGATTAGTTTTCATGTTTTGTGTAATTGTATTTCTGATGATGAAAGTCGAATCTATCGAAACATGTCAAAAAATTCCACATACGGGTGTTTTATTCATAAACTTTCCAACAATAGTAAGCGACTAATCAGAGAACTGGAAAAACGAAAAACAGGCGATAAAAGCATCATATGCTCGGGCATTTAACCATCAATGTTTGATTGAAAACCTGTTGCCAAAGTATACAAATATATATATATATATATATATATATATATATATAACTTGTTTATCTGTGTACTTCGGCAGTATATTCTCTTTACTACATCCCGGCTAATGTCTTTAACACTAGCAGTGCCGTGATATAATTTTTGCACGAGGATTTTATGAACGGCAATTCCTTATTAATTTTCATTGGTTCAAATCAAGCCGTGCCGGAAAAACTTTTTACTGCACGGCTTTACTGCACGGGTGACCAAGGCAGTGATGAAAAGAGCAGGAACACTTCTTGCCGTGATGACGTCGATTGGGGCACCTAAAATTCTCTAGTTGACTAACCTTATAAAGTAAAGTAATCTTGACTTCTCGCGTGTATTCCAACAGGCTGGTCTTGGAGGCGGTGCACAGAACAACACATAATAACAATCATTGGAGTGCGGTGCACAGAACAACACATAATAATAATCATAAATGCAATCATTACTACATCTTGGCAGTAATCTTCAATACCAGACTAAGTCCGGCGATTGCCGCCTGACACATTAGACAAAACACAGATACCTTATCACTTCATGTTGATGGTGATGCCGGAACAGTTGTTAAAGACAAGTTGTCCCAAAGCGCGAAAATTGACTGGGATCTTGCCGTCGTCAGAGGAGCTCTCCAATGCAACTTTCTGCCTCTTGTTGCGTTGCTCGATTTCGAAAGGCGCCCCTTCGAGGATGCTCAGCGACATTGCCCTTTGGACGTCAACTGTCGCGTCAGTATAGTTGGCGAGACTTGATACAGACTTATGCCCGCTCATTTGAGCCACGTAGGCGGGTGGGCAACCGGCATCCAAAGTGCGCTGTATCGCCGTCTTTCTGGCACTGTGGTTGGCTTTTTTGCCCTTGATGCCCGCTGCATGACATCCAGAGGCCAGTAAGCTTCCGAGCTTGTTGACACCAAGAGGCGCGTTGGAAAACCAGATCGGGTTGTCGCTCTTCCTCTGGTGGTTGATCGCAAGAAAAAACGGCGCGTCGTCTACACAAGAAACAGGAGGACGGCGCTTTGCATACTCTTCGTATGCCTGGACGGGGCAACGGCCATCCCCTGCTGCTTGGCTCTCGAATGCCTTTGGAATAAAGGCTCTTGATTGACCCTCTCCAGTGCGGGTCTTGGTGAGGCGTTCCATGAATTTTAAGTACCGCCTTCCACTCGCATCTGCTTCTACCTTGACGTCTCCCCAGCGCATCTGGCGGGCTTCATGACGTCCTCGCAGACCAAACAGCATCGTCAGGTACAACCAAATCGTCCTGAGCACGGACATGGGATTTTCATATCCCAGCTGACCAGATTGCCAAAGCTGATCTTCCTCATCAAACGTTATCGACTCTGACCTGTTGGGCCTATTTCCTTGTCCAAGCAGTTTGAGTTTTTTCAGTTTTGCGCTTTTTGCATCCCTGCTTCCTTTGAATACTGGATGACTTTCCAAATCACTAGGGTAGTGATTTTCCCTAAAGTACTTTAGGGTCAGGCAGTACATATTTTGGATGGATGATACTTCATAATCCTTTCCATCCTTTCGTTTCATCGTAAGCAAAAAGCTGGCAAGTACTGCATTCAGTTCATTTTCGGGAAGGCTGAGCAGATCCCGTCCAAATCCCAGTGAAAAGGATCCTTCTTTCAATTGATTGATCCAGAAGTTAGTCTTTAGTATTGTTTCTTTACTTGTTGTCTCTTTGACGGCTTTCAGCGTGTCTCTTTCGATCTTTTTACCGTGTCATTCACCTCATTCATTATATCTTCTGCTAAGTGAAAACGAGGGACACTCATGATATGTCTTCTTTCAAACTAAGCCTACAAACGTACGGGCTGTAGTGAAAATACTACTGCACTTGAGGCTCGGCGTAAATTGATCAAAACCTTGGTTGGTTGAAATCTCCGGCACTTGGCCTTCGGCCGCGTGCCGGAAATTTCAACCAACCTCGGTTTATATCAATTTACCTTCCGAGCCCCGTGCAGTAATATATATTACTACATCTTGCTCGATGTCTCACTAGCAGTGCCGTGAAAGAAATTGTGCACGAGACTTTACTGAACAGAAAATTACCATTCATTTCTATGGTTAGAAATCAGCCCCCTCCAACGGCAAGCGCATACTCCCGGATGTGACGTCACACCTCGTAGCATATAACATGGGAAAATTAAATTATTAAATATCCATATTTTCTTCGAAAAGAAGCCCAGAATCGAAAATAAAATGTTTTTCCATTGCATTTGGGATAAAATTGATTACCGTGTATTCTCACAAATTCGTAAGCGGGAAGTGCTATGAGCAGCAGTTTAACACACGGCTCAATGGTGAAGGAATTCCTCCACGCCCGTGTGACGTCACTCGGGCGTGGAGGAATCCCTCTTGAACGTACCTTTAAGTAAAGGTATCTTGGTTAGAAATGGGGTCGTGCCGGAAAACATGTTTTCCGGCACGGCATTCCGGCACGGCTCTCATCCAAGGCTCTCAACAGTTGAACGTCACATACAAATTTGACCAGTGTTCTTTATTACACCAGTAACAGCTGAACAATCAACATTCTCGATCTTAACTCTTCGTCAGAGTTTACTAGAGACAGAAAACTCGAATCAGTATCACTAGCATGCAAACCATGACAGTTACTTCATATTTATAGTCACATGAGAACAGTTGAACACAAACTGTCCCGGCGCGCTCGTCACGGTGTGGCTCTTATCTGAAGCTCCCTCGTCAGAATTCGTCCTTTGCCTTTTCGCATTATTCTGTACCTCGAACGGCGCCCCTTGCAGCATACCACGAGACATCGCACGCTAAACATCGATGGTGACGTCAGTGTAACTCTGAAGGCTTACAACTGAGCCGTGCCCAGACATCTGCGCCACGTATACCGGCAGACACCCGGCGTCCAGTGTTCTCGGGATGGCCGTCTTTCTGGCGCTGTGGTTTGTCTTCTTTCCAGTTTGACATCCAGTTGCTAGCAGCGATCCCAGCTTATTGATCCCAAGCGGTGCGTTGGCGAACCATGCAATGGCTATCCGCCTTCCTTTGGTGATTTATCGCCAAGAAAAATGGGGACTTCTCTCCACAAGCAGTATGTGGACGTCTTTTGGCATATTCTTTGTATGCCTTCGCTGGACACCTATCGCTGTCGCCATCCATGCTTCCAAATGCCTTGGGCACAAACGCTCGCCCATTGCATTCACCATTTCTGGTCTTAGTCAGTCGCTCCTGGAACTTTAAGTGCTGGCGTCCACTCGTCACTATGCAGGCTCACGTCGCCCCACATCATCTGACGCGCTTCGTGACGTCCTCGGAGGCCAAACATCATGGTCATATAGAACTATATGGTTCTTAGCACTGCCGTGGGGTTTGCTATAGCCTAGCTCACCCTTCTCCCACAGTGCGTCCTCATCAAACGTGAGCGATTCTGAGCGGTTAGGTCGGTTTCCCATCCCTTTTTGTTTCAGTGTCTTCACTTTCGCTGCTTTTGCCTCTCGGCTGCCCTTGAAAGCAGCATCAGGATCGATATCAAGGGGGTAATTGTTATCCTTAAAATATCTAGTGACGAGCGAGAACATGTTGTGAACAGACGAAACTTCATAATCGCCACCGTTATTTCTCGTCATGCTAATGGCATAACTGGATAGCACAGCGTTCAGCTCTGGCTGATAGGTTTAGCAGGTTGCTTCCGAACCCCAGTGATAATGACTGCCTTCAGTTTACCGATCCAAAAATCACTTTTCAGCTGCGTCTGTCTACTTGTGTGTCGTCTACAGCTTGCTTTGTTTTCTCCTGTATGTTTTGAATCACTTTTTCATGTAAGTTGCCATTTCCATCGGCTGAGTCCAAAATATCTTGAAGTAATGAAAATGTTGGCCGCGACATAATATAGTTTGTTGTCAAGTCAAGATGTAGTAAAAAAATTACTGCACCCTAGGTCGGAGTAAAATGATCAAACCCGGGGGGCTCAAAGTTTTTCCTACTAAACGGCTGGCATTTTCGACTAGTCCATAGGGAACACATGTTAAAAGCTTGCAATCTAGAGCCTCGGGAGGGTATCTTAAACCACGCGCAGGTTCACGAAAAGCAGTTCAAATGGACGCCAGGACATTTTTCTTTTCATTTCCGCGGTCAAAACCGCCAGCCGTGACATTAACCAGGGAGCTAGACGGTGAAAACCAGTCCCATGTTTTGGTTTCATTTTCAGGCGTGGGTTCGAATCCTAGAAGCGGCCAAACTTTTCATAAAGTCCGAATGTGCAAAACACAATGTATTCGCTTGAAATTCATGCAACTTTGCGCCCTTCATGCTTTTAGCTCTAAGGGATGCTTTTGCCTAGTGCAGAGGCGGATCCAGGAGTAAATACGTCATGTTCCAGGGGCGGATCTAAGGGGATGGTAGGTGATGAGGGCGACCGCGTACCGTTAGCCTGGCCTTGAGCACGACAAAAGGCCCTCCGCAGGGCATAGGCGGATCCAGGGGGACAAGGGGGAAACGTGCCCCCCGATCGACCCTCGGCGCCCCTGAAATGGTCACGGCGCCCCCTGAGGGGTCGATGGTGCCCCCTAAAATGTCGCTTCCTATCCCCACCAGGATCCGAAAATCGGCGTCTACCGATAGAACTTTCCGCCCACCTGATAGACTTTACCGTTCAAAAATGGTGCCCCCCGGAACGAATGGCGCCCCCTCCCCTGATTGGCAATTCTGGATCCGCCTATGAAGCAGGCCTGCCCCGGGGCTCTCTTTATTTTCAGTGGGCGTTTCTTAGGTAAATTCAAGGAGCCCAAACGCCACGGATACTGGTCTCGGGGGTCCCAATAGCTGGCCTGGAGTCCCCCAAAAGTATCTAACTTTATTTAATAAGTACGTTTAAATACACACCACCCTGATGATTTATTCACTTTTAACGCCCAATTTATGAAAAATGAAAACCACGAGCGGGGGCCCCTACAATTGAAAACCGAGCCTCTTTTTGAAAAAAATTCTGCATCCGCCCCTGCCATGGTCCCCAAAGTGGCTGAATTGTACCCACTTTCAGCCGATTGTCATCGAAACGACACCATGTTCGCAATGTTTCCTGAGATTGCCTTCCCCAAACGTATGGCCTAGATCCGCCCCTGTCCTAATAAAAGGGACAATGAATCAACCCTCGGCGTCCTCTCAAATGTTCATGGCGGTGCTCTGTGGGGTCGATGGTGCCCCCTGAAATGTCACCGCACCCCCTCCCCCGATGCAAGAATCGGCGCGCCGCTTTTCATGTATGTCAAATTCTATAGAATTTGACATCCACATGATAGGTTTTTCTCGGCCAAAAGTGCCACCCCCTTGATCTGGATGGCGCCCCCGTAACATGCCCCTCCGATCTGCGACCCTGGATCCGCTTATGCCCGCTACGTAGTCGTATTAATTTACTGGTCGCGTACGCTACTGGCCGACATCGCACCTCTGCTCAATACCGAAATGACAAAACAACACGAAAAATAATTCGAATAGCATATGTGATGCATTGCTTCTCCATCCTGTTTTGGGTACAAACAAATATCACAGTCACCAGCTGCAGCCGTTTATGTTTACCTAATATCAATGTACTAAACTAGTATTATTTTTGGCATATTCCTAGTATACTATACTAAAACTGGTACTAAACTATGATTCTGATCACTTTGGGTACAAAACTTTGAAGTACCCGTTATTCAACTGCCCTGGATCAAACCCTCGGTTGGTTGAAATCTCCGGAACTCGGCCTTCGGCCTCGTGCCGGAAATTTCAACCAACCTCTGGTTTGATCAATTTACTTTCCGAGCTCCGTGCAGTAATCTATATTTATGCATGTGGTGTTAGATGCCAGAGCATATTTATATTTTAAGAATTTCTTAGATGCGTGTTCCAAATGTCATATCAAAGCTTCGTGTCGTTGGGCAAAGTATTATTGATTCTCCTAGGCCCGAGAATCAATAATAATAATCAATAATAATAATAATAATAATAATTTCACACTACTGCTGCATTTAACTGGTCTTGACGCATGGGTATGTATATATATATATATATATATATATATATATATATATATATATATATATATATATATATATATATATATATATATATATATATATATATATATATATATATATATATATATATATATATATATGTGTGTAAAGAAGCAGAATGCTGAACTTAAGGTATTGAATTTCGTTTCTGTGGTGAAATATAGACGTATCAGAAGTTTTACAACACAAGTTTTCATGTGCGACGATGATGGCACGAATGCAGATGGTGAAATGATTATAGACTTTTAAACTCAGGTGAATTCACTACTGAGGGTTAAGACGTAAAATAAGAATATTATGTTAATATCGACCAGGACAGAAATTAATTTATAATTTTTTAATTGCATTACAAAAATGGACAAGTTTCGGCTTCCGCAGTCTTCTTAGAGTTGTAAAATTACTCTAAAGCATCACCACAAAAACAACAATGTGAGACAGCAATTACATGGGTTACAGCCCGGACAACTTCACTCTCGGAGACCAGAAAACAATCGCAAAGAACATGTTAATACATTTTATTTATGCTTGCAAGAAATTTAATGAGACAATTACGATGCGACGGAATCAAGTTAATTTCCAGGGGTAAAGTACTCTGTTCATAGTGGATTTTAGTTCTCGAATGTACATTGACTCAGCAATTTTGGGATCTGCGTTGTCCTTATTTATTTATTTATTTACACTGTAGCTGATCATTCCGCACAAAATGGGTTATTCAGAGGTCATTATCAAACACATCCGAGTGCCTTATCAGAAGAATAGGTAAATATCCGAGGTAAAATGCACCCTAACTAAAAACAAAAAAATGCAAGGTAAAATCGTGTCCCATTCAAATAATAAAGATACAACAGCCGCCTTCTATCAATAGCTAACGCCACACATAGGGTAAGTCCGTGCAAGAGTAGGCACTTAAGTTTCTAAAGGCTTTCATTTATTTGCTATAAGTCTAACAGTTAAAATTTTTCTGGGGTTGTTTAGCCTGAAGAATTGTCTATGCATGGTCCATGTTTCAACTGGATGTCTCTGAAAGGAACTCGCCACGAGCCTATCAAAAATAAAAAGTCACGTGCGTACTCTTGCCAGAGTGGGTCGGTAAGAGTACGCAAGAGAGGCGGCTGGAGTACGCATTGATGCCCCGCTGTGCTTTAGGGCATAGGTCATGTTGCGAAGTTTCTTTTGTCGCCAAACTAGGTGATTGTATGGGTTTTATATCGTTCTGAATATACAAGGACTATGTTGCAGCATCTGGTTTTCCAAATAGGAATAACGGACTCTGTCCCGAGTGAAAATTACATTTTTCTATCTCTTAAGCATGCGCACTCTTGCCCAATGGTCTACTGCGTACTCTTGCCGGACATGCTCCCTTGGGAAGAAAGTCCTCATAAACATGTTGACAGGCGTTTTAGCATGAGCTCCGGTCCTTGAGCACACTCCTAGCTCAGCTTTCTTACTGATGACAGACCGTAATACAATAGTTTCGATAATATAAGAATGGTCTACAAGTTTACCCAGTTAAGAAATATTACTTCAAGGGTGCCCAGGAACTTATTTTGCTCTGTACTCCCGCGGGAAAAATAGGAGCACGTTGAATTTTGGTGTGCAGCCTAGGCACTGGCCTCGCTTTTTTATGCCAGAGTATCAGCCATCTCAGTGGTTGCTAAGTAACCAAAACAGCTGCTGCGTACTCTTATCTCCTGCGTACTATTACCCGCCCTTACCCTACATCAGTTCCCCTTCACGGTATTCATAGCTAACCTTTTAAAAGAAGAATATCTTAGTGTGTTCCAGTGACTTAACCCGCGCCCCACCGGGGGTCCGGCGCCACCTTCGCCCCACCGAGGGGCCATCGATGGCCCCCTCTAACTCCGAAAATATGGGCGTTAGCGCAAATCTGCAAAGTGCAATAGAAAGCTTGCGTGAATTCAGTAAGAAATTACTTCGCATGTTTTAGTGCTCAGGTCAATGGTTTGACCTCCAGAGGTCAAATTAGGTCAAGATCGGCTATTTTCACTCAAATATGCAATGATTGAGCAAACTGGGCATAACTCTTATGTCATTAGAGCTATTGAGGCCTGGTAAAGTACATTTGATAGCAAATTGCCAGTACTTTTTCCGCTATGTGGAACGTAAAGACCTCCCGCCAGTGGTTTGACCTCCAGAGGTCACCTCGTGACCTAATATGACCTGAGGTCACGAAAGGTCAGAAAGTGACCTTGCCGTATATCAAATGAAAGCCAGTGACAAGACAAACACGATGATGTTTGTTTCACCGCTCTAGCTTAATTAGGTCAAAAGTTATTGCCAAAATACTGTTTTTGACCTCTGGTGACCTTGGATGACCTTGGAGAGGTCAAAGGGCAAATATGGCCCCTGGAATCCGTGAAAGGGCGTCTAAGAACGCTTTTCTGATCAAACTGAGCATTTTCAATCGCTTTTGTGACTTTTAGATTATAAGACAGCTTTTCCCCATGCTTTTCCAATGGGAGAGGTCGCCTCGTGACCTGACCTCAGGGCACGAAATCGAAAAATCCCGGATATACACCTTGTAGACCCTGGAGGGGTTATGAAGTGTAGGAAGTTTCAAATCGATCGACTTTGAAATGTAGCTCTTACAGAGCTCTAAAGTGAAGTGAGGTGACCTTGGTTGACCTCGTCTGGTGACCTGACCTTGGGTGACCCGGGGTAAAAAATTTCAGGGATGATGGGAAAATGATGCAGTGAGAGGTAGAGCCCTCAACTGCGGTGCTGCGCCTCGTCGTTTTTCTGCTATCCCGGAAAAACCTTAGGGGGGCCATCGATGGCCCCCGGTGGGGCGAGGTTAAACTATCATAATAACGATTAAAAAGGTGACCTGAACGATAAGAAAATGTCCTTTTACCGTGGTTGCTCCGAGGCCTCTCTAAAAACAGGTGGTCTGATTGACGTGGTGGGGTCAGGGTCTCCGTGACAAGTCCCTTGATGACTTAAGTGAGACTCTGACTGCATCAGTCGAACTGAGAAAAACTTAGACAAAATTTATGTATAAAAAATGGTTATGCACGCAGGGGGACACCGGGAACACTCATAGATCATTTGCCACCTCAGGGCACCATCAACCACTCATGACCTGGATTATAAATCCACGTTAATAAATATATACCATTATCGCTAAGTATTAAGTTGCCCACTCCGGGCACCATCCAACACTTCACAACCTCGTTTATGTCTCCACGTCAACCATTATATAAGTATATGGTAAGTACTATTTTACATTTGCTATTGAAAATGGATGGTCAACTAATTTCAGTCAATATCCGCTATTCAATATCACTATGGCTGTGTACACAGCTAGCTGCTCATCATCTGCTTCCAGCACAATACAATTCTAGTTATTATAATAGTAATTGTTTGCTTACCACTAAAGTGGAGCTCCTTGTTCTAAAAAAATTAAAACGACGAAACGCCGGTCATACTTCCATCTGCGTCTGACCTAGGCTACGCCCCTCTGGCCGGTATACCCCGTCCTTGAAATTCACTCCTGCATTAAAACGTCACACGTTTCATTGGTGGCGCACACGAGACGTCTGCGTCGCCATAAACAAACACCCTTTCCATCAAGTCCACAACCGTATCCACTTGAAATTATACCAATAAGTTGCGCACTAAATTTGCATTACAATTACATCGAATTTCATAACTCTAATCTTATTAAAAACTTACATTTTACGCTGTTTACATATTTGGTTTGGTTTACATGTTTACATATTGAAGAAAATGGTCCGAATGAATGACCGAGAAGCCTCGGCTGAAATTTCCCAGCAGCTGGAATCCTTCACACCTTCACACTGGCCGGAACTTCGGCGTTGATAATAAAATAATGAATCAATCAGTGGGCCTTACATTGTTTCTGACAATACTATTAATTAACGCGCTAATTTCAGGCTAAACAGGAAAATTATTCATTGTCGCCGTTACCACCACTCGCCTCCCCATCACTTCAATTCTATAAAGTAACTTAAAGACATGTTCCCGGTAGCTTACGCGGATTCTGGCCTAGGCATCGCTGATAAGCCGATAGCGCCATCTCGCACAACAACGAATTAAGGTGGCGCTGCCTACCTATTTTGGCCCGTACAAACCGACCATGGCTCAAGCTAGCCGTGGCCGTAAGGTCAAGCTAGCCATAAGGTACTGTAAGTTTCGTTGTTCTTTGTTTCTTTGTTTTTGAGCTATCTGGGAAGAACCAGGAGGGGGGCAGCGAATTTCGCCCCCCCAGCGGGGGCGCTTGTTAACAATGTCAGTAAATTTCAGTCTCTCCCATAAACATGACTTCAGCAGGTTCAGAAATGAAAGCAAGTTGACGGCGATCCCCACAGAGCAGAAGTTCAGTTTTAGAAGTGTTAACCATCATACTATGTTGAAGGAACCATACAGACATTATATGTTAAACCTTTTCTAATGCACGCTGCAACTCAATACGGTGGCTACGAGGACCAGTTGTTGCTACCTGACAGTCATCACCATAACGCACGACAGTGACACCGAAGCCATCCATATGAGTCGGTGCATGACATGTAAGGTCGTTGGTAGCTATGATATGCATTGAAGGGCCTAAACATGTTCCCTGAAAATTACCTATCGAAATAGGAAGAGATTCTGAGAAGTTATCCCCAAACCCAACTGTCTGAACATGCACAACTAAATAACTTCTGAACCACCCGGTTGAAATTTGGAGAAGCTCTAATTTGGTGAGAAGGAGGCTATGGTCAATAACATCGAAACAGCAACTGAGGTCAACTAAGGCAACTAAGCTTATTTCAGATCTGTCCTTGCCCCGAAGAATTTCATCAGAAACAGTTAAGAGGGCGGTGGTGGTTGAATGTTTTTCCATGAAGCCATGTTGATTTCATTAAATAGGTGCTGGACTTTAAGATAAGTGGTTACCTGGCTTTTTTACTAGTTTTTATACGACCTTGCATATGGATTTGACCAACGTTAATGGCCTAAAATTGGATGCTTCAGAGGTTGAGCCTTTTTCATGCAGAGGAATGACAACGGTTTTTTCCAGCTTGGTGGCACAGTTTCCGTGACGGAACTCTTGTTAATGATCCTTAGCAAAACACGGCCAATAATGTGAAAACAAATTTTCATGATTTTGATCGGGATATCACCATCAACGATTGACGTCTTATTCGGCAGCGAAAATAGAACACGCCTGAGCTGCTCAAACGTAACGGGCGTGAGGGTCAAGGCTCCAGCGTTAACTCGTGGTAGCCGCACACTGAGAGGCTCTCGGCCAGATTGACGAAATTGGGAACAACCTTATCTCGAGTATTAGCCCCGATTGATGTGAAATATCTATTCGAACCGTCTGGACTCAGATTTTCAGGTTGAACTGATTTTCCACGTTTAGGTGCAATTGACAGGTTGAATTTGTCTGAAGAGGGAAGACGGGGATGAATTTTCTACTCGTTGTGTAACTGATTCACAGGTGTCTTTTCTAATCGCTCGTTTTGCTAACGTATTCATTTGATGATAGGCTGAAAGCATTGCTTTGCTCAGCCACCCTACGAAGGTTCACTAGCTCTAATGTGTCATCAGACAAGGGTGGGTGATAAGGGTTCCTGACTCTAAAACGGCGAATGTGTGCGTGCTCGTCCAAAATGCGTAAGATCTGCGGAGAAAGCGCATCCCATTGTTCTTCACAGCTCTGGTTGTGATTTACTACCAACGACCAATCCACATTTTAAACATCGGATGAGAAATCATCTACACAAAAACGTCGCCAATTACGCCCGGTTCGATAGACAGCTGGGGCTTTTGCACGGGGTATTTTTATCAGTAAATCATCTATGCGGTGATGACTTGAGTAATCACACACTCCTACGGAACATTTCACAAATGATTCGGCACGATTTAAAGCATCCGAAAGTAATATAACGTCTAGAACAGATCTTGTCTCACCACGAATAAAAGTAGGTTTTTCAACCACGCATTACTACATCCCGGCTAATGTCTTTAACACTAGCAGTGCCGTGATGTAATTTTTGCACGAGGATTTTATGAACGGCAATTCCTTATTAATTTTCATTGGTTCAAATCAAGCCGTGCCGGAAAAACTTTTTACTGCACGGCTTTACTGCACGGGTGACCAAGGCAGTGATCAAAAGAGCAGGAACACTTCTCGCCGTGATGACGTCGATTGGGGCACCTAAAATTCTCTAGTTGACTAACCTTATAAAGTAAAGTAATCTTGACTTCTCGCGTGTATTCCAACAGGCTGGTCTTGGAGGCGGTGCACAGAACAACACATAATAACAATCATTGGAGTGCGGTGCACAGAACAACACATAATAATAATCATAAATGCAATCATTACTACATCTTGGCAGTAATCTTCAATACCAGACTAAGTCCGGCGATTGCCGCCTGACACATTAGACAAAACACAGATACCTTATCACTTCATGTTGATGGTGATGCCGGAACAGTTGTTAAAGACAAGTTGTCCCAAAGCGCGAAAATTGACTGGGATCTTGCCGTCGTCAGAGGAGCTCTCCAATGCAACTTTCTGCCTCTTGTTGCGTTGCTCGATTTCGAAAGGCGCCCCTTCGAGGATGCTCAGCGACATTGCCCTTTGGACGTCAACTGTCGCGTCAGTATAGTTGGCGAGACTTGATACAGACTTATGCCCGCTCATTTGAGCCACGTAGGCGGGTGGGCAACCGGCATCCAAAGTGCGCTGTATCGCCGTCTTTCTGGCACTGTGGTTGGTTTTTTGCCCTTGATGCCCGCTGCATGACATCCAGAGGCCAGTAAGCTTCCGAGCTTGTTGACACCAAGAGGCGCGTTGGAAAACCAGATCGGGTTGTCGCTCTTCCTCTGGTGGTTGATCGCAAGAAAAAACGGCGCGTCGTCTACACAAGAAACAGGAGGACGGCGTTTTGCATACTTCTTCGTATGCCTGGACGGGGCAACGGCCATCCCCTGCTGCTTGGCTCTCGAATGCCTTTGGAATAAAGGCTCTTGATTGACCCTCTCCAGTGCGGGTCTTGGTGAGGCGTTCCATGAATTTTAAGTACCGCCTTTCACTCGCATCTGCTTCTACCTTGACGTCTCCCCAGCGCATCTGGCGGGCTTCATGACGTCCTCGCAGACCAAACAGCATCGTCAGGTACAACCAAATCGTCCTGAGCACGGACATGGGATTTTCATATCCCAGCTGACCAGATTGCCAAAGCTGATCTTCCTCATCAAACGTTATCGACTCTGACCTGTTGGGCCTATTTCCTTGTCCAAGCAGTTTGAGTTTTTTCAGTTTTGCGCTTTTTGCATCCCTGCTTCCTTTGAATACTGGATGACTTTCCAAATCACTAGGGTAGTTATTTTCCCTAAAGTACTTTAGGGTCAGGCAGTACATATTTTGGATGGATGATACTTCATAATCCTTTCCATCCTTTCGTTTCATCGTAAGCAAAAAAGCTGGCAAGTACTGCATTCAGTTCATTTTCGGGAAGGCCGAGCAGATCCCGTCCAAATCCCAGTGAAAAGGATTCTTCTTTCAATTGATTGATCCAGAAGTTAGTCTTTAGTATTGTTTCTTTACTTGTTGTCTCTTCGACGGCTTTCAGCGTGTCTCTTTCGATCTTTTTTACCGTGTCATTCACCTCATTCATTATATCTTCTGCTAAGTGAAAACGAGGGACACTCATGATATGTCTACTTTCAAACTAAGCCTACCAACGTACGGGCTGTAGTAAAAATACTACTGCACTTGAGGCTCGGCGTAAATTGATCAAAACCTCGGTTGGTTGAAATCTCCGGCACTTGGCCTTCGGCCGCGTGCCGGAAATTTCAATCAACCTCGGTTTATATCAATTTACCTTCCGAGCCCCGTGCAGTAATATATATTGCAGACCAAATTTATCTAACTCCTTCAGCCGGGTAAACGCGGTTGGATTAGTCTCCCAGTCCGAATTTAAATCACCAGCAATGGTAATCCGCTGAGATGGAAATGAAGCAATCACATTTCGAAATTGTTCTTCAATGTCATCGTAGTCGGAATGTGTCTGGGAATGATGTGTTGTCGGCGGTCGGTAGATGCATCCAAGTACGGCTGCCTTGCGTCGATCAAATTTTACTTTCATCCAGAGCGATTCAACATGGGATTGAACAGCAAGAGATTATTTAATGGCGAGTTTTTCGACTTGGAGACCCTCTTTTACGTAGATGCAGACGCCTCCACCACTTCTTGTTTGTCCCAGGACACGGTCCCAGCGGAAAAGTCCGTATCCATCGACGGAAAGCAGACAGTTGGAAGTAGACGATTTCACGTTTGTTTCCGTGTAACAGATGACATCGGGTTGCCGTGCTAAGACATCGGTTCGAATATCAGGCATTTTTGGAAGTAAGGACTGGATGTGGAGCAGTTCCACTTTAAGATGACAGTCAGTGGCTATTGCCGCAACATCCGTCCTTGCCGGAACTCCAGCCGCGGCGCGTAGTGTTTGGTGCATGGTAAGGCGAGGCGGTTCAACCAGCTGCCGGGTGCCAACATTGGCTGGCGGCCTGTGAGGCTGGTATTGTGCGTCCAGTTCATTGTTTGTCCCACTGTGCACTTGTGCGTGGGGGCGTTGCGTATTAGTGAGAATTGCTTGGAAAGTAGTTGTAAGAATTTCATTGGCAGTAGTAAGAATTTCTATGGAAAAATTATGTTTGTGCTCCTTGGCCGCTTGAAAATTTAGCATGTGTTTTCAGGTGTATTGAGACGTCGAAGACAGGCATCGCTCAGGTGTTCATTAAACCTTTCCTTTACGGGACGTGAACTTTCGCCAATGTCAAATTTGGAGGAACAGGAGTGACACGAGATTTTTTAGATTCTGTTCTGGGTACTGCATCTTGCCCTCGGCCGTTTTCACATGTGTGACAGCGCTTATTTCCTGGGGGACATTGGGGTGGACTAATATAACGAGTTTAGGTTTTAGTGATGAGTCCGAATACCAAGCAACTTTAACCTATAGGTTTGGCAGAACAAACGATTTGCTTTACACTTTACAGACTTTCGAAGTTGATCATCTAGGAAAGGCAAGCGAATAAATATATCCTGTTTTTTCTTCTGGGTTGAGTAATTGTTTTGGTCTATGGTACGTCTGTTGACATTCTGTATTTCATTTATCACTGACGCATATATTTTAGGGGGTGGATAGCCGTTTTCGAGGAAGAGGCTTTGCACATATTTAGGTTACGGCGTTAGGTCTTTGAAGATGTAACACGTATCGCCCTATTTATTTAAGATTTAGGTGCGACATGTTTGGTCTGGATCGGATGAGCAGACTCAGAGTGAATATGATCGGGGCGGGCATGGGTTTGATGTACAGCTCGGTCGTATACGAGCCGTCCTCATAAACTGTGAAGACTATCTTTCGTGTATATAATGTTATTCTGTGATTATATATCTTGAAATGATAATGATTGCTGCAAGCTTTCGAAACGGCCACTTATATAGCTTTGTGATGCCTACCGACTTAGGAGTTAAGATATCCAGGCGTGTAACTTTGTATACTTTTAGGGGTGCGCGAGCACCCTAAAACTTTTGAAAGCACCCCTAAACTTCCAAAAGCACCCCTAAAACTATTATGCGATGTTCTAATAGGACATAATGTCAGGATTATGTAGCAATTAAATAATAAGTATCAAAGATTCGGAGCTCTCTTGTAACTATTCATCTAAAGATAATGTCGAGTTTAGAAGATTACTTAAGTGATCTGAAGATTTCATATAACCGCATGAGGTCATATTTAGACGGTGAGCCGCAGGAGTAGCTATGGAAATTAGGTAGCTGCCATTTGCGACCAAAGCCGAAAGAGCGCGTTTTCCAAAATGTTAATTGCCGTGTCGCCGTTGTCTCAGAATCAGTACCATCATCGAGTGCACTCGTCGCTTCCTTGATCATGTCTTCCATACAGAAAAAATGCTGGACTTCTTTTCCAAAATGCCATAGTGCATGCTGCAATTTATTTCTGAACTTATTTAGGCTGCATGTAGATCAGACCTGTCCATAGCTGATAATACGCACCAAAAGAGGGTCAAAACGCAACATATGGTAGCTGTGATCTATTGGAACTTGTTTAGAAAGGGAGGGAAATCAGGGCCAGTATCTGGGAAACGTAGCTTGTGCTTAACCCTCGCCCGTCCGAGAGGAGCATCGATGGTCTCCATAAGGCTTTGTAAGGATAGCGGATAAACGGCGCCGCTGCGCCGCCGTACCTTTCATATCTCTCCCTTGATCAATTCCGCATCTTTAAAAGATCAAGTTTGGTCATGTTAGGTTAAGTCATCAGGCAAAGGAAAGTGACTTCATCTAAAATATTAGGATTGCATTTATGCAATAAGTAAAGCAAAGTTATTTATAAGTAAGAACACGTTTAACCTAGCAATCCGACACTTAAAAACCATTATGGGCCTACCGGGTGCTGCAACATATATTCCGGGTTTATAAAATCGGTGATATGCCTAGTCTCATTTACGGGCGACCTCTTCAATTGAAATACATGGTAAAAACTGTAAAATAGCTATATTTTAGCTCATATTGGTCAACCCTCCTCCTTCGGGGGGCACGTTTAACCTAGCAATCCGACACTTAAAAACTATCATGGGCCTACCGGGTGCTGCAACATATATTCCGGGTTTTATGAAATCGGTGATACACCTAGTTTCATTTACGGGCGACCTCTTCAATGGAAATACAGGGTAAAAACTGTAAAATAGCTATATTTTGGCTCATATTGGTTAACCCTCGTCCTTCGGGGGGGCCGATTCGACGCCCCTCGTTATTTTTTGTGATGACACAAAAAGTTTCGTTTAGCCCAATGCTGCGTGGAAATTGTATAACAAAATTACTTCGACACATCTTGACCAAATTTTAAGTAAATGTCATGTCGGGTCACCGAGTTATGACGCCATTTCTATGCCCATGTAAGGCAATTTTGGTACTAAAATATATCTGAAAAACCGGGCGTTACTCGACTTCTAGAAGAGGCAGATCAGGTTTCTAAAAAGGATTCGAAGGCTCCTGAAAAGGAAATTTGGAATACGCCATCTATTTTGAGATCAATTCCATAACGAAGGCACCAGGGGTCCCCAAAGGTCAGCAAAGGTTACCGTTTTAGAAGCTCTTGTTGGCTATACTCATGGACGGGACAAGATGTAGAAATTAATTTGGTATCATAGTTACGAGCATCACCCAAGGATTCGATGGTATGCGACCTCACTTCGACTTTGACCTAAGGTTATGTTAGGTGGTCTAAGGCCAAGGTCATGCGTGACCTTGCCAGGTCATGCCACATATTGTGGAACTCCTTGGGTTACGACAAACGCATTGACACCTTGGTTCTAGGTCTATTGATTCCCGAATCATAAGGGATTTTCTAAATGTCTCAAAATTTCACCATTTTTGACCTCACGAGGTTACTAGTTAACCTAGGGTAAACATAATTGTACACTGTCGGAGAGTTCAGATCTCGGGCAACAGGCTGCGCTTTACCGCGTCTTTCCACCTTTCTTAGTTTTCAAACGGATAAGGGTCGAATCGATCCCCCGGTAGGGCGAGGGAGTAAAATACCTCCAGAAGGGCAAAGGTCAAAATAGCTTCCTGTTCTCGTAATAGAAGTATATTGGGCCACCCCAAAGGACCAACTTGACATGTTTGTTCTATGATCTATGTAAGGTCATTTGGGACTATTTAAGCCTCTTTCTGACATGGGTTCGCAGGAAACCCGGACAACTTCGCTGGACAACTTGGCAGGAAATGATAACAGAGATTTCACTTTGGTACCATTTCGCTTAGCTTGTCATTACGAGTCGATTGGTATGCATATCGATTATGTCTGACAAGGTGATGCTCTTGGCCTGACCTTTGGTTAGGTCATTCTTAGATTTTGACACATGTCCATACCATACATAATTTGATTCGCCGTAACGAGAGGATTTGCCTACATTATGGCTCTAGCTTAACGCAGTTTTCGACCTTAGTTTGGCTATTAACCCGCGCCCTGGTGGGCCTCCGAGCCACCTTAGCCCTGGTGGGTGCGTGGGGGAGGTGTTTGAACGCCTGCCCCCTCGAACTCGGCCCCTACGCGGGATAGCACAAGACGCGAAGGCTGGTGGATAGCTCATAGAAATTCATGAAGAAACTATATCAGTCATTGTTTGGCTCAGGTTAATATTGAGGTCATGACAGGTCAAAGAAAGTGACATTTTGAGTAGAGTTTTTCGGCTCTAGCGTCTCAAAGAGTTGAGTTTTAGAACCATTTTCTAGGCACCATTCGCTTCCTCTCATCACGGCGAATCGAATGATGCATAATATGATCATACTAGGTCAAAACACAAAAAATTACCTGACCTCAAGTTAGGTCAAAGTCACATTTTATCTAGCCTAGTCAATATGCACATCAATCGACTTGCAATAGCAATCCAAGCGCAATGGTGTCAAAATAAAAGTTGTACCATCATTTCATGCAAAGTTATTTACCTAGTTCTGAAAACTGCTTAAGTAGCACAGATGACCTCTCAGCGGTCACAGGTCTTAAATTGCAACATGAACCTGAAAAGGGGCCCAGGATACTGCGATTTGGAGAAGATGGAGGTATTCTCAGCTGCATCTACACAAATACAGCCCAATTTCTGTTTTTCCCATGCATTTCCAATAGAGAGGTCTTGATCCGTACTTTACCTTAGGTCATCGATATAGAAAATCATTTTGGCGGCGCCGCCGTTTTTCGTGCCGCCAAAAACCCGAATGGGGATGTTCAAACACCCCACCCCGGGGCGAGGGATAGATAAGTGTTCAAAGCTTTGTTGGTCCAAGAACAATGTAACACCATAGATAAGCTTTAAATGGTGGTAAAATGCAAAAATAACACTAAATAGGTAGCCGTTTGTCTGCGCGCTAGTTTAAAAAGACACCAAAAACTCCTGGCTTATTCACGTTTGCAGCTTTTCGAGCTGTGACCTTCGATGAGTAGGAAGCTCAACACGCGCCCCGCTGGGTTCCTGGCATGACGCACCGCGCTGGGGGGCGTATTTCGCCCTCTTCCTTCCGTATCTCATTTCCCAGGAAAGCTAAAGAAAAATTACGCACAGCGTTCGAAAGCTCCTGACGTGGCGAAGAAAAATTACAGGAAGTATTCTTATGTCAGGACAATATTGAGGTCAGCATAGGTCAAAGAATATTCCATAGGCTTACAACAGGGCAGTGCACGTTTCCCCCTCTATATATTTATTCAGTGGAGTTAGAGCAAATATTTACACAACATTGGATTCCTCTCATCCTGGTGAATCGAATAATGCACTCGTATAATATGACCTTGCTAGGTCAAAAATGTGAAAATGACCTGACATCGAGCTAGGTCAGGGTCACAGGGTGACCTGGCATGGTCATTTTTGCATATCAATCAACTCCCTGTGACAATATAAGCAAAATGCAAGCAAAATGAGAGCTTTATCTCAATTCAGTGAGAAGTTATGCACAAAACAATCACTGTTTGCTCCTGTGACCTGACATGACCTTTGATAGGTCAAATATTCAAAATAACCTTTAAGGTCAATATCGTGGCAAAAATACACGGTTTGAGAATTTTCAATTTTATCTAACCAGTATTTACGGAAAACGAGACCTTTCAATTTTTCACCATAGATTTATAATATGGTGACCAAAAAATTACCCCATCTTAGGTCAATGATATCAAAATTCCGAGACAGCAGATTTGTAGACCCTAATGACCTCATCATATTGTGAAAGTTTCAAACTGATCGATGGGCAGATGTTCCTTATGCGCCGCTTCAAACTTGTGATTCTAGGTTTTGAGGTCGGGTCACTTGACCGTGGATAGCTCCTTGACCTGACACGACTTGACCTAGAAAATTCAGAGGCGTAAAATTGATCAGGGATAAGGTACTGCAAGTTTCGTTGCTCTGCGACGCTTCGTGTTTGCTTTATCCGGGGAAAACCAGGAGGGGAGGGGGCGAATTTTGCCCCCCATCGGGGTGCGTGTTAAAGCATCCGCGCAGGAATCATTTTTGAACTTGTGGGAAAGGGCCTTCGATTTCGGTGGGGCCGAAGGTAACTCGGCTTATCGTTTGATTTGTTGCTGAAAAAAGGTAGGGGAACGGCTGGAAAATGGTGGGCACTGCCCCCATAGTCCGAAAGTTTTTTAACACGGTTTTTGGGCGCATCTCTTAAAGTATGTTGACACGCACCCCGCTGGGGTCCCTGGCATGACGCACCCCGCTGGAGGGGGCGAATTTCGCCCCTCCCTCCGTATCTCATTTCCCAGGAAAGCTAAAGAAATATTACGGACGGCGTTTGAAAGCTCTTCACGAGACGAAGAGAAATTATACGAAGTATTTTTATTTCAGGTCAATATTGAGGTCAGCATAGGTCAAATAATGCCCCATAGGCTTACAACAGGGCAATGTACGTTTCCCCCTCTAGATTTTTCTCTCAGTGGAGTTAGAGCACATATTTATGCATCATTGGTTTCCTCTCATTGTGGTAAATCGAATGATGTATAATATGACCTTCCTAGGTCAAACTGTGAAAATGACCTAACACCTAGTTAGGTCAAGGTCACAGGGTGACCTGGTATGGTCATATTACATATCAATGGACTCCTCGTGACAATACAAGCACAATAAAACCAAAATGGGAGCTTTATCTCAAATCAGTGAGAAGTTATTGCCAAAACAATCACTGTATGCTCCTGTGACCTGACATGACCTTTGAGAGGTCAGATGGTCCAAAACTCAGCTTTATGGTCAAGATCGTGGTAAGAATACACCGTTTGAGCATTTTCAGCTTTATCTATCCCGGCTTTACCAAAACGAGCCCTTTCTATTTTTCTCCATTGACTTAAAATGGGGTGACCAAAAAATTGACCGCACCTTCGGTCAACAATATCAAAATTCCGAGATAGCAGATTTGTAGACCCTAATAGCCTCATCATATTGTGGGAGTTTCAAACTGATCGGTTGGCTGATGCTCCTTAGGCGCCGTATCAAACTCGTAATTTTAGGTTTTGAGGTCGGGTCGCTTGACCTTGAAAGCTCCTTGACCTGACATGACCTGCCCTAAAAATTTGGTGAGACGCGTAGAATTGATCAGGAATAAGGTACTGTAGGTTTCGTTGCTCTGCGTTTCTTGGTTTTTGCGTTATTCCGGGAAAACCAGGAGGGGGGCGAATTTCGCCCACCAGCAATGAGCGTGTTAAGTCACCTGGCGGATCCAGGGGGATGGCATTTGGGCCATACTCCCCCAAACGCTAAAACCAGGGGGCCAAACTATTTTTGATCCAAGGGGAACAGTGTGGAGTGCAAATAAAGCAAGAAAGAAGTCATTAGAGATGTTTCGACAAAAGTGTTAGCTAGCTAGTTAAGGGCTCTTTATAAGGCATTCTGTGCAAAGCACCTTTGCCCGCGTCTAAAGTGTGTGGGAGAATTTTGTGGGAGGGGTGTTTACTTTAATGTCGCAGAACAAAGGTGTAAGGACAAAAGTGTAAAGTTTTACCCCTTTTTACGTTTTTCATCCCCGAACAATGCCAGTAAAATGTTATGGGTTGGCTTAGGAAAAAGCACCCCTAAAGATTTTCACAAAGTTACACCCCTGAAGATATCTTCTATCAACGACAACAGAGTCAAGAAACTTCTACGAACCTGCGAACACGAAAACAGAAAACTAGCCAAAACGAACTCTTCGTTGAAGTTTAAGCTTATATATATATGTATGTATGTATGTATGTATTTTATTTCTTATTCATACACACAAAAGAGCACAACAATGTAAGGCAGGATTGACGCAGAAGCACAAAGCTTAAGTCGTGGCGCCTCTGCTGCAATTGGGTTTACATGATACTACACAATATGAGTACCAATATACACAAATACACAAATTACCACTGGAAATACCCGCCGCCTCGGGTCTTTTAAAGTCCCGCGTCACGCGCTCACCCAACGTCAGCCTACACCCGCGCCGCAGCCGCAGTTTGACATTATATATATATATATATATATATATATATATATATATATATATATATATAATGTTAGGTTCATAATGACGTTTATGTTGAAAGTAACAGTGACAACGATGAATCTAGAAAACACTTTGTATAAATAATATATTTTCTGGCACGGATGCGTTTCGGTTATCTTCTTCAGTGCGCTCAGCAAATACAAAATAAACATCACACATTACAGGTACTAGTCTTGTTTGAATTTTTATAACACTTCGTGCGAAAATTTGATCCGCACTCTGCTCCATTATATATATATATATATATATATATATATATATATATATATATATCTATATCTAATTAAAGGTGTTTTTAGTTGTGTCTAATAATTATTTAATACTCATTTGAGTGTCATTTTCCCGATGCATTTCAATTGTAGTTTTAAACCATCGGTATCGAAGCTACAAAGTTAAGATGGTTGTGCGTAGTTGCTACTCACTATAATACAAATAGCCATTTGTAGTTTACATAGCCATTTCATACAAGTTTGTCTGGCAGACTATTTTAAAACACTTCGAGTTTGGCGAGGACGTTTCAGGTAAAAACATGCATATTTAAACACATTCACATTATCCATACACCCCAGAGCGGCAGTGAAATGTTAGTGTTTTTGTGAATGTTTAGTAACGGTTTGCATCTGTTGATGAGTAGTGCTTCTTTGATGAATAGGCGGTAGTGGTCTTAGACAAAATACCAGACTCAACCAATACACCTTTAATCAGATAAAAAAAACTTAACCAGAATCTTTCAAAAGCCCAACATTCAGTACTGTACAACGATATATGTTTGAAAGAAAATATATTGCCCAATTACACCAACATGCATACATACATATATAAATATATACATACATACAAACATACATACGTACGCATATATATATATATATATATATATCTCTCTCTCCGCGACGGCCCGCACACAACACACACACAGGCAGATACAAGGGCGGCGGCGCAGGCATAGTCATGAATATGACGAAAGGCAAGAATAAGATTCGAACAAATGTTATATATATATATATATATATATATATATATATATATATATATGTACACACACACACGCGCACACGCACACGCACACGCATATATATATATATATATATATATATATATATATATATATATATATATATATATACACACACACACACACACCACACCCACACACCCACACACCCACACACACACACACACACACACACATATATATATATATATATATATATATATATATATATATGTTGTATACATTTGAGCATTTCGGCACGATATCTTTTTGATACAGTGAAAGTTGGAAGTTAGTGCAGTTTCACATTTTGAGTTTCTCCTGAAGTTTTTAGACTTTTCTGACGGTTGGTTTTGTATTTTGCGGAGGTTCTTTAATTAAACATCCAAAATTCATTTAAGTTCGGCTAGTTTCTATTGTATCATACAATTGTTTTCAAGAATGATTGGCATCTCAGCTCAGTTTTTGTTATTGACATTGAAAAAACGACATTAAGAATGAGCTAAACACGGATGGACACTTCAAATTTCTGAAGTAATTAGGTATGGTGCGAAAAATTGTTTTGATCATGAAATAAAAACGGTAGTACAAATACGGTCAAGATACTCATTCATTTAGAATATATAATTTCAACAATAACACATCATAGATGCATTATAAATGTATACATAACATATGCATCAACACATGCATTGCCTTTACCTATCTATTCCACTCCCCCATAGTGCCAGTGACTGGTTTGTGTTTACTTGGGTGTTGAGTGAGGGTCTGTGTTCCTGTATGTGCATTGTTCAGTGATTCGAGGGCGATGAGTTTTCGTGCTATCAGTGGTTACCATGATTAATGTGTTATTGACGGGCATCTGGGGTGTTAATGTCGTGATTGTCTGTCATGTGCTGCTTGATTGAGCCTTGCTGTAGGTGCATTATGAGTCGTCGAGACACAGTTGTTTTCGTGACATCAATGTAGAGATCAGCTTGAGGTCTACAATCCTCAAGAGGACATGTGAACTTGTACACTTCAAGTTTAGAAAACGTGCACTAACCACCATAAAAGTTAAAAAAATCCAAGGAAACTCAAAATGCTAATATATATATATATATATATATATATATATATATATATATATATATATACACATATATAATAGAGATAAAATATAAATTATGTTTAGAAGTTATTGCAGGTTTATGTTTCGAGAGTTTCTTTGGAATTTTTCAACTTTAAGATGTTTAGTGTACGTTTTCTGAACTTGAAGTGTACAAGTTCACATGTTCTCTTGAGGGTTTTAGACCTCAAGCTGATCACTACATTGGTGTCACGACAACAACTGTGTCTCGGTGACTCACAATGCCTCTACAGCAAGGCTCAATATATATATATATATATATATATATATATATATATATATATATATATATATAGATAAACATATATTGTTAAATGTCACAGCAGCTTTTGCGTTAATGAGCTTTCTTGAGTTTTTCGATGCTTCTTGTTTGTTTACTACATCCCGGCTAATGTCTTTAACACTAGCAGTGCCGTGATGTATTTTTGCACGAGGATTTTATGAACGGCAATTCCTTATTAATTTTCATTGGTTCAAATCAAGCCGTGCCGGAAAAACTTTTACTGCACGGCTTTACTGCACGGGTGACCAAGGCAGTGATGAAAAGAGCAGGAACACTTCTCGCCGTGATGACGTCGATTGGGGCACCTAAAATTCTCTAGTTGACTAACCTTATAAAGTAAAGTAATCTTGACTTCTCGCGTGTATTCCAACAGGCTGGTCTTGGAGGCGGTGCACAGAACAACACATAATAACAATCATTGGAGTGCGGTGCACAGAACAACACATAATAATAATCATAAATGCAATCATTACTACATCTTGGCAGTAATCTTCAATACCAGACTAAGTCCGGCGATTGCCGCCTGACACATTAGACAAAACACAGATACCTTTATCACTTCATGTTGATGGTGATGCCGGAACAGTTGTTAAAGACAAGTTGTCCCAAAGCGCGAAAATTGACTGGGATCTTGCCGTCGTCAGAGGAGCTCTCCAATGCAACTTTCTGCCTCTTGTTGCGTTGCTCGATTTCGAAAGGCGCCCCTTCGAGGATGCTCAGCGACATTGCCCTTTGGACGTCAACTGTCGCGTCAGTATAGTTGGCGAGACTTGATACAGACTTATGCCCGCTCATTTGAGCCACGTAGGCGGGTGGGCAACCGGCATCCAAAGTGCGCTGTATCGCCGTCTTTCTGGCACTGTGGTTGGTTTTTTTGCCCTTGATGCCCGCTGCATGACATCCAGAGGCCAGTAAGCTTCCGAGCTTGTTGACACCAAGAGGCGCGTTGGAAAACCAGATCGGGTTGTCGCTCTTCCTCTGGTGGTTGATCGCAAGAAAAACGGCGCGTCGTCTACACAAGAAACAGGAGGACGGCGCTTTGCATACTCTTCGTATGCCTGGACGGGGCAACGGCCATCCCCTGCTGCTTGGCTCTCGAATGCCTTTGGAATAAAGGCTCTTGATTGACCCTCTCCAGTGCGGGTCTTGGTGAGGCGTTCCATGAATTTTAAGTACCGCCTTCCACTCGCATCTGCTTCTACCTTGACGTCTCCCCAGCGCATCTGGCGGGCTTCATGACGTCCTCGCAGACCAAACAGCATCGTCAGGTACAACCAAATCGTCCTGAGCACGGACATGGGATTTTCATATCCCAGCTGACCAGATTGCCAAAGCTGATCTTCCTCATCAAACGTTATCGACTCTGACCTGTTGGGCCTATTTCCTTGTCCAAGCAGTTTGAGTTTTTTCAGTTTTGCGCTTTTTGCATCCCTGCTTCCTTTGAATACTGGATGACTTTCCAAATCACTAGGGTAGTTATTTTCCCTAAAGTACTTTAGGGTCAGGCAGTACATATTTTGGATGGATGATACTTCATAATCCTTTCCATCCTTTCGTTTCATCGTAAGCAAAAAGCTGGCAAGTACTGCATTCAGTTCATTTTCGGGAAGGCTGAGCAGATCCCGTCCAAATCCCAGTGAAAAGGATTCTTCTTTCAATTGATTGATCCAGAAGTTCGTCTTTAGTATTGTTTCTTTACTTGTTGTCTCTTCGACGGCTTTCAGCGTGTCTCTTTCGATCTTTTTACCGTGTCATTCACCTCATTCATTATATCTTCTGCTAAGTGAAAACGAGGGACACTCATGATATGTCTACTTTCAAACTAAGCCTACAAACGTATGGGCTGTAGTAAAAATACTACTGCACTTGAGGCTCGGCGTAAATTGATCAAAACCTCGGTTGGTTGAAATCTCCGGCACTTGGCCTTCGGCCGCGTGCCGGAAATTTCAACCAACCTCGGTTTATATCAATTTACCTTCCGAGCCCCGTGCAGTAATATATATTCCTTTTCTCTGGATTAATATTGTTCAGGGCCGATCCGAAAGACATAAGTAAGGTAAAAATAAGGTATTTCATGGTTCAATTTTGTATATATATATATATATATATATATAGCGCGACGTTTCAAAAGTTGCACACTTTTATCTTCAGGCATTGAAATGTAGTCTATGGTTTGGTGAAAAGGTGAAGAATGAACAAAAGAACACGTGAACAGGTGAAAAAAGAACACGAAGAACACTAGTAAACAACAAGACCATCCTTGCAAAAGAACATAACCCACGCAGACTTGAAGTTTTAGAAACCATTCTGATCAGACAAAAACAACCATCAATAAACCTTCAGACACACGCACGAGGGATGCTCTCATTATATGAAGGTAACAGATTGAGAGTGTGATTCGTGATATGTGTTAGTTCATGATTCGTGTAAATACCTATTGTGTCAGTTGTTAGCTCGTATCTTATTCAAAGCTAATATTTGCGATCTGTTACAACTGAAAGTGCCGTGTGGAGAACATGTTAATATTTTTAAGGAATGATTTTAAAACTTGGAAGAGGTCATATTATGATTCATTCTCCACCTTTTCACCAAACCATAGACTACATTTTATGCCTGAAGATAAAAGTGTGTAACTGTTGAAACGTCGCGCATTATATATATATATATATATATATATATATATATATATATATATATATATATATATATATATATATATATATAAACGAAATGGAACCATGAAATACCTTATTTTTACCTTACTTATGTCTTTCGGATCGGTCCTTAAGGGTGCGTTACCCTCGACACATGCACCACACGACATGACCCGTCAGAACTAATACCCTGTTTCCCCAACAACAGATGTCAGGTCATTCGTTCATTCATTTCGATACACAGACCGCCCACGTGACACGTTGGTTGTAAACCGTAGTACGCCTCCGCATTCCACGCTTTACGACCCTTCAGGTAAACAAGAACCGCTGCGGGCAAGGTCAGACGGGTCGCAGTAACAGGTGCTCTCGCAGGGGCGGGCCCAGTATTTGTCCGAGAGCAGACTGCTAAAACCTTTGTCTTGATTTCTCTAAATAAGAAAGCAGTTGCAGCTCGCACAACTGTCACCTGGGATGGACCAAAGCTAGCCAAATGACATTTCAAGCATGGCTGTGGATTGGCTACGCTCTTTGCGTCAGTTAGCAGCTAGTTAGTTGTAGGATCCTCGACTACTTCGTCCACTGTCGTGACCAAACCTTGTGGACCCACTTTCTTCCTCCCAAACTAAGCTAGTCCTTTTCCATCCTGGTAAGTATATCAGAAATATTTCCGTAATATCCTTGTTTACTGTTTTCCGTGAGAACCTCAGGGAAATTTAACGACTTCTTCCATCCCGAAAAAATATAAAAAACGTCGTCCACCCATTCACATAACATACCCTCTTCATGCGGAGGGCCCTAACTTTGTAAACATATAGTGTCTTCTTTTGAAAGCTATCGTTTTTCAGCATTATTGCTCGGCCCGCCTTGCGTCGGTGGTGCGTCATTTTCCGTGCGTGTGTAAACACACACACACGCACATACACATGACACATGGGCCGGGTGCCCGCATTTGTGATCGCCTTGGGGTTTTCTTAGAGATTCCCCGCCCCGTGGCGGTCACGGAAAGGGGCGTGCGTTCGTACGGGACTCACTGACTTGCTCACCCACCGAACCCTGAGGCGCGCAGCTCCATGTGTTTACCAAAGTATTTATTATGGAACATTGTTCTGATGCTCGGAGATGGGGGGGGCGTTGTATCCCTCGATCATGTGCGGAGTTTTCCTCACTGTGATCGAGAAGTGTTTCTGATCATAGGGTAGTTTGTGTTGTAATCGACAAAACACGTGTTCTGTCTCAATCCCGTCCAGACGCTTTCTGACCACATCAGTTCGATATAAACCAAAGCCTTTGTAATGTATTAGAAGCAGTTTCTTTAGGTATGGGCCCTGACTAGTATCGAAAGATGGTCTCCGAAACATATGAGACCGTCCATAAAGTACAGAAGGAAAAACAAGGGGGAGCGGGAAGTCAGCAACCGTTTTTTTAGACGTTAAAACAGGGCGTAAGCAAGTATTACCATGAGGGGGGGTTAAAATTATAAAAATACATGTAACGTAATTTATGGATAGGCCCTCAGCTCTGACTTAGAATTAAGACTGATGTGATTCAATGGAGTCCACACATCATCACCATTGGATTTTGGAATTGTTTGTGTGACCTTTTTATGAGGAGAGGAACCGTGAGAGATTCGTGTGAATACGTGTGCTGACGTCCAAATAACCCTCACATGCCTCCAGTCATGAGTCAGTAGTTCCCTGATGTTAGGAGCTAAAGGTACGTGTGTGCAAAACACGCGCAATAAATGTTCTACAGTCCGCATAGATTTTCAAGACCTGAACGACGATCCTGAAATATTCGGCAAGTATTAGTGGGTGATGCAACACCACCTCCCCTGCAAAATTTCTGTGGGGTGTCATTAGCCATTTCAAGGAGTATCGTAATCATTTCAGGGAAAGCCGTAGTTCAATTGGGCGAGAAAGTACCCTCTTTCTGGAAATTCACAGTTCCAAAAATGACTTTTATGGAGTCTAAAGGATAAAGAAAACACGTTACTGTGTCAGTGGACCAAAATATATGTATACATCACAGCAAAAAAGCAGAATAAACTGATATTTTGCTAACAAACTGCAAAGTGGCAACATCAGCAGCAAATAATTGCATCGGGCTTCACGCCCCGAGAGTAAAGAGGGTTTACTGGTCGAAAATTCGGAACATTGAATGCGATAAAGCTGATGGACTAAGGAACGAGACACCCAAGTCATCACATGGCTGCCCCAAAGTGGGAGGATCATACGCAGATCCAGGGGAGCAAAGAGGGGCACATGCCCCCTCTATCGACCCTCGGAGCCCCTGAAATGGCCATGGCGCCCCCTGAAAGGTTGATGGCACCCCCTGAAATGTGATGATGATGATTGTTCCGGCCGTCGAATAAAGATATCCACATGGGGGGGCGCTTCGTTAAAGTCGCCCCAATCGCCGAAGGAAGCTCTGGCGATTCCGGTTTGGATGACAGCCGATTTGTGGCGAGGACCCGCGCCGTTGCACCGTCCCCGCCGTCCAGGTCCCACCTGGCTCCCTCTCGGGACCGGAGGTGGCTGTCTTCGGGACCGTTTTCGGGATGATTTCCCGGACTTGGATACCCGCATTGCAACCTCGATCAGCTTGGGTGATCCAAGGCATAGGCGTTGGCCGTCAGCCCAGTCTTTTCGGTAGTCGGTTTGGTCCACTGAGTGGAGATGCATTCGTGAATCTGTCGGTCCTGTTTTTATACAAGTAACTAGATAATTCGGGTACGAATTAGTGGCTATCATTATATTATTATATTGTAGTGTGACATTTTTCTACGTATTGTGCGATGAATAAATTATCTTCACCCGCTATGCACGAGATATGCACAAATACCAAAAATAATAATATCTTTAGAAACCAGCTTCAGGGAGGTTCCATGACGGGAGTATCATAAAGAATATTCTTCCAATATTTTTCCGATCATAAAAAATTAATCGCAGAGACAAATCTAAAACAAGTGCGGCAAACTCGACAATTGAATCAAAACTGACCTCAGTCCTTCCATTTTCATTTCAAGAAAAACGTGCCGTCTTTAACAAGACTCCCCCTGAAATGTCGCTTTCCGTCCCCCCAGGATGCAAAAATCGGTGCCAACCGATAGGATTTGCGCCCAACTGATGGGTTTTGCCGGTCAAAAGTGGCAGCCCCCTGGTCGAAATGGCGCCCCTCGGGAAGCTGCCCGCCCCCCCATCGGTAATCCTGGATCCGCCTACGGGGGAGGATACCCTAGTCACCAGCCTCGGTGATAACAGGTGCTGGCAGAATATGATACAGAAGTCTGACTCGCACAATTGCTTGCCTTTCCGTATGAGAAGTGTACTACGGGGACACACTAGTTGAGTTAATCGCTGCCCTGAAGTCGTCGTCGCTAGCACTCTGCTCACAGGACAATCGCTGCTTTCTTTTCCCCTGAAAGATCTTGTCACTCCAGCCCGTGGTGGCCAGAAATGGGTCTTACTGATATTGGTAGAGCCTGGTGTTCTGCCGTTTGTATTCCGCTGAACGGAAAGTGTCGTCCTTGATAATGGCGATGGAAGCACAATTATCTAAATCCTGGAATGCTTAGTACAGTGTGACACCCAGGCGCCCTGAATTTCCTTCACGTTTTCCCCTTCATTTTTTCTAACTCACTTTTCCAAACACTTTTCCTGGGGATTTTTTTTAGCATAATTCAATAATCCTAGTATATATAAAACCATCTAGTGTGGAAGGAAAGACAAATTTGATGAAAAATGCGCGAGTAAGTGCTAGAAAGGGCTGTAACCGAATTTCAACTAACTCCCACAATATTATAGCGTTTGGACTTTCTACTCGCCTTCCATATTTGCAAGCGTGAATTTTACACTCACTATCCCAATGCAAAACCAGTTTTGAGACACTGCAGAATGGAGTGCTGCGAAATCCTAAAGATTATCAACATACTGAACGCGTCTTTTTTCTGAGTGTCACCTTCCCACTCTGCTCTTTGTCAGCAAAAGTATTCCATCAAGCAGTCGTCGGAAGTTCCACTTGTAGTGTATTCCGTGGACGCCATGGATCAAAATCTATTCACATTTAAACTTGCGCTGGTAACAGTGGCATCTCCATAAAAGTCCGGATCTTCCGGCTGCTGGTAAGGTTGTATTTTAGACCTTTCTCGCTGTCGGAAGTTTTGCCCTGCTGAGGGAGGATGATGAGCAACAAATGAAGAAGGCTTCCATAGATCTTAGCTGACCCCGGAGGATAATTTTTGGGGCTTTCACTCGTTGGAACAGATCTCTCGCGGCGGCTTTTGCTTCTAGTGATCATAGACCAATCAATTTCTAGGTGTCCCCTAAAATCGGTTATTTGGGTACCTAAAAGGTATGAAAAGGATTCGGGCGGGTCAATTCGGCATAAACCTCCCTCACGATCGTTCCCTGTTACCCATCTCTCCTTGATATTGCACACAGCTCACATCGGTAAAAACGCCGTCTTGGGTCAACTAGGCCATTTGACCCAAATCAGGTACAAAGTAGCTCAGCCTACTCTTCATTTGTACTTTAAATGTGTTAAGAATGGTCTATTCTGTCAATATTATTTCGCAAAACACACCCCGTAGCTTTCTTGGTGACGATTTTTTTAGCTGCAACTATGCAAAATTTATTTCATGCTGATTTCTCGAACGCGGACAGTGACCTGATTAAGACCAAATTTTGATCGGATGTCCAAAATAAACGATATCATGGAAAATTTGCGGGGCGCTCATTTTTAAACAAACATAGGCAAAATATGAAGCCACATCGATTTTAAAAACACCAATGCAGCAACATTTCATATGTTAGTAGACTCATGAAGGCTCATATTGTCCAGTTGCAGAACAATGTGCGCTATCCAGCTTCGGCCAGGCAGGCCGAAACTGGCCAGAAAGTGAGGGGACCATAGACCTTCAGCCTCCAACTCTGGCACTACATTTTCCACTGCAAAACTGAAAGCTAACCAGATTCTGGCCTATTTTTGCTGCCAGTTAATCACACTGAAATATTTACTGTGCTCACAAATCCATTAAAAACGAAATAAAAATTTTTGCTGGAAGTGAAATTGCCTGGTCTCACCTGAGGCTCATTTTGTGAAAACAGCCTGTTAGTTACCCTCACTGGTCCACAAGAGGAGGTAAGACTTGAAAGAAAGGACGTGCTTGAAATGCGGTCATGAGACGGAGTGAGCTAGGCGAGCGATAGGGAAGGAAGTGAACGCAGGACCTGCATTTCCCAAATGACGACTTTGTGTTGAATCTTCTTTGTATGTCATGAAGATTTATCTCCACTCCGTCGGATCTATGGGACCAATTGGAGCAAGGATCACATCCGGCAGATCCATAATTTTCCGGTATTGTTGCATAGGCAAAAAAACTGCATCCATGATTGTGACAATGTAGGGTCTGCACATAATTGACTGTTTTTGGTCCAAAACATGTGGTAGCCATCGGCTTAGTATGATGCTCAGTACCCTGATCATGCTGTGTATGCTTTATTAGTTAATCATATATTTAGGATATTACAGCAATCGTAATATAAAAAATATAGGTAGAATTCGCAAAGCCCCATTAATGTTTTTACTGAGACCTCTTAGCAGGGGCGTAGGAAAAGGAGGGGGCAGCAGGGACAGCTGCCTCCCCTTAGGGGCCCTGAAGGGCCCCTGAGGATACGGACCGCGCGAAGGCGGCTCGCTTCTTCACTATGATCTGTGGCCAAATTTGAAATTTCATACCAGACAGCGCACTCTCAAGCCCTCTTCAGCACTCTATTCTGTAACAAGCAGGGCCCCTTGTTACCCATCAGGGCTCTTGTGGCGCTGTCGCAGGGAATTCGAGCGAAATCCTGGCTACGGCCCTGCCTCTTAGTAAATACAAATGTGTGATAACTGAGAAGTGTTGCTCCAATTTTTTCCTCCTGCCTTATTTCAAATTGCTTTTTATTTTTATTCATTTTGTGTTTTTATAGCACAACAATAATACATGGTTGCTTGGATTTAAAACATCAGTCCCACTAAAATATTCGAATTTTTTTATGGGCTACACTTCTCGACTGCTTTCGATGGTGAAAAACATCACCCCCTGAGCGATGGCTCCCCTGTAGAGATAAACGCTCCCGTCGGACCTTTTGTCCCCTCTCTGTCTCCCTCGGTCGGTTAGTCATTCTAAAATTCCCGAGCATTTTTCTGGGGGGGACGTTGTGCAAGCCCGAATTAGCTATTTTCGTCTAATTACCACGATATTATTTCACTAGACAAGTAGCTATTTCTCTTGTTAATGGAATACAGAAGTTACCGAAATATCATCAATCATGATTGGACAATCGGTCGGATGAAGTCTGAGTGCTTTCGTCTCAGTTTGGAAAAAGTTGTAAGAGGACTGATCATGGTTTTTGAGAGACAACAAATTGTTAGGCGGACTTAAAATGATAAAACATCAGCAGCTAGATTTCACTTCTTGGTACGAGCAGGTGCGATGCACCGTTTTAGATTCTTGGAAGTTTTTCCAAGACAGAAGTGTAGATTTAATTATAAAATTTGAAAACTGTTTTATACAACTTAAAAAACTTTTGCCGAGCCTTTTTTTAATTTTTATTTTGTATGGGAATGGTATGGAAGAGATAGCCACAAAACTTTGCTGTTTTCGTTTTCTCGATCTTTACCCTGGACACATCATTGTAGCTCACCCTCTCGCTCGTCTAGACCCATCGATCCAATAAGAAAACACCTTGGGGAGATGTACTGAATGTTGGGGTGGTAAAAACTGAACCAGTTTTGATGACCGGGATGATGTAATATTAATTAGGTGAATCCCATTGTTTTTTTACACCCTTAATATCCTCATTTCAAATATTTGATTCTGACAACACGGTAGTCAAAGTTCATGCAAAAACTGCCTATGGCTGTGCGGATCCAGAGGGAGGGCAAAAATACTTTATCCCCCCAAACGGACAAGCCTCGGGTAGAACTATGTTGTGCCTTCCCCCACACAAAGTCATCGACCTCCTTTTTGCCTCGACTCCGCTTGAGTCTTCATAACCGAGATTTGTGTTCCCTTAACTCTAAACTTCAAACAACAGAACCAGTCAACTTCAGTGTAAGCATTGAGCCGTGGATAGCAAAAACAAGCATCTTAGTGCGCATATTTTTCACCCCGTGATGGTTTTTTGCCTTGGTCTGGGCATTCCCAAAAGCTACGGTCAAATTATATTGCAGCAACATTTTTCACTGTGTGAGGTTTTTTGTTTGTTGCGACTTTGCCTTGCCCCCCTCCAACCGACCGGCTAGATCCGGCACTGCCCAATGTAACGGAGACGTCCTTATCCACTCCAGCAGGGCCTCGCAGCCCGGATCCCGTCCTCAGTCGGCTGCCACGTGACTGGCGCGCGCCCGAGGCGCAGAGGAACCGGTCACGCCGGTAAAACCAGGTGTCCGTGTGCCAGTGGCGTAGCCAAGGCGTTGATCAGGCTATAGGCCTCCTTTTGTTCAATATTTCCTATCCAAATTTTTGAATATATTTACTTTGGCTTTCTAACTGCAGTTTCTCTGCTATCAACCACCTTGAAGTATTTCTTGTAATGCCACTGCTCCTGTCCCATTCACCAAATCAAGTGAATGAACAGACCTGGCTCCAGCGGCGACTCATGAATCTGGTACTGCCAGCGCCATCTATTGGGAAAAGTTTTATAAAACTTGAAATAACTTTTCGCCAAGCCTTTTTTGGTTTTGATTCTGCATGGAAATTGTATAGGG